>CM057454.1:396150000-396242500 GCA_016271365.2 Neoceratodus forsteri | reverse complement strand
ACAGAGGCAAACTGACATAAGCAGTTCTGCACATTTGACATGCTTTATTCAAAACAGACAAAAGGCTGTGCCAGTCTGGAAGGGGGGTCATGCCTTTAGGACAAGTCTGAGGTGCTGTGGCAGAGTAGCAGAATGATGCCCTGGTTGCACAGCTCAAGCTGTCCATACACTGTGGATAAACACATTGCCTCCAAGCCCAGTTCCAGCAGCCCCTCACCTTTCAGGAACAATAATTGATCCCAGTGGAAATATAAGACAGAAAACAGCCGAGTTTTCTTTAAAAGTGAACTGGCTCATTTAAGAGGTTTGCTCTGCAGCCTGTAGAAGCCTGTGGTGTGTGTTATGGGAATGGCAAACATCAGTAGAATATCTTGTTGGTCCTTCCATATACACTTGCTTCAGAATCCTGGAAAAACAAGCTACGGTTTAACTGCCATGCACACTCATTTCAAATGTCATGCCTTGTTAGAACAAAGTGAATGGAATGTATATTTTCTCTTCCTTAGCTGAGCATAAGTACTTGTCAAAATTTTATGATAATTCATTCAATCATTGCACAGTCAGTTAAATGGCAGACAGATCCAGGGAACAAAATCCCTGTAATCCCACTCTTGATGTTAAACTGCCTCCAGAGAGGGGTTTTAAAAATAGTATGAGTGGAGCTAAATTTCCTGATTTCCCACTCCTCACTTGCTGGCTCTTTTAGAAAAAAAAATGACAATAAATTGGCTCTGTGCTCTTCTTGACCTCTTGACTCCTGAACCGGGATTGCCCAAGCCTTAACTTTTGCTTATTTAAGTCAGTAGCTATAGTATCACTCTGATCCTTTCCCGGAGGGCCTGGGGACTTAGCTCTTATGAACGGTTAAGCTCCCCCTCTAGTGTTCACTGCTCATCACATTATTCCACTAGAGAGTCAGTGAGCTGCCAATTTCCAGCTCCCCATAGAGCACATAGATAGGTGGCGCAGCATTCGGAGAAGGTGAAACATCCTACAGCACAGGCATTAGGAAGGCAGAGAATAAATACACATCTGAATGCCGTCCATCTCTGTCACACACACAAACGCACACACACACACACACACACACACACACACACACACTCTCTCACACAGCCCTTCTCAAAAGATGGCAAGTACACAAAACTGAAACTGGAATTGTAACACGTTTGCTGCTCTATCAACTGACTTACTGGAAGCTTCATTAGGATTGTGACTCTGGCTTTGTTATACATAATGACAACATTGCATGCCAACATTAACTACGGAGTGGAAAATGATAAATGTAAGCAGTGGGTGCAGTTTCTTTGTGTAGTGAATTTAATATGAAAATAATCACAAGAGTTTCTGGTTGTGGAATATATTACAAAATGAATTGATGATCAAGTCCAGTGCCCTGCCAAAAAAATGTAAAGCCATAAAAGTACTTCAAGCGGAATTTAGTATTTTTCAGATGAGTGCATACTATAAAGATTCAGATGTTTTGAGCACAGCAGCTATTTTCTGTGGCAATGTCTGATAAAGACATAAGAAAGATATTGTGCTTATTATAATTTTTTATCAATGATATCCATTTGCAAAATTGCCACAAAACTTCCAATATTTTGCCTTAATGTATGTAAAGAAGGCACTAATCTATTCAGAGGGATATATATTTCCAAACACCTGCCTTGTTTTCAGATCTGTTTGAAAAAATTACAGAGCCCCCCAGATCTACATGGTTTCCAGAATTCTGCAGGAAAAAGGAGCAAAAATCAGGGACATTAACACCAAAGACTTACATTGCTTGTACAAGCAAACAGACCAATCCAGGCTCTATAGGAAATAATGTAATTTATGACAAAATCAAGGCAAATCACCCCGAAATTACAGGTAAAATGACAATGTTCTGGAAGCCGCGATACTGTACTTGGTCAGAAACATTGGCTGGATGCATGTATTGGATTCTTTATTTGTAACATATTTTGCCATGTAAGCAAACAGCGTCCAAACTGGGCTAGTTTCCTGTTGCACGGGGGGTTGGGGACAGGAAAAATAAGGAAATGCAATATGACAAACCCAGTCTTGATTGGGGTAGGAATGAACTAACCAGGACCAAGTCCCCCATCAAAGTTAGGGAATACCTCTAGGGCAGTTTGGGTAGGGAAAGGGGCCTTATAGTGTGCCTTAACTTTAGCCTTTGCAGACTGGAAACTAGTAATGGAGGTGGCAGAAGACAGAAGACTGTTGTAAGTGTGGGGGAGTCTGTGCCTTATAGAGGCTTGTGTGGTGACTGAACTCAGTTGGGTGGTTCGTCTCTTCTGGTCAAGGAGAGGCAGGTACAATGGTTCCAGATGCAAACAAATAGCTTTTATTAGGAGCAGCAACTGGCTCCACTGAAAAGTAATAGTTAAGGTGATTGTCATGTGCAAAACAGTGTTTAGCAGTTAGAGACAATGATACAGGTCTAACAGCAATAGCTATAAAAATAAACAATCATACATTTGCTACCAATGTGTGGAATACCTCTAACAGGGCCACCTAGTGCCCTACATCTGCAGACGTCAATGATAATACTTTATCAAGACCTAACCAGCTTGGCCAAGGATACTTTAACAAGGGCACCCCAATTACAGCCTGACCATCCCGTAGAAGGGGCAGTCTTTTTGGTGCAGTGCAGGTGGTGGCTAGCTAGCTTTGAAGCATGGGGTACAGTACCTGAGTGACCGATTGGTCTTGTTGACTGGCAGGAGGGCAGAAGAAAACAAGCTGGTGATGAAGATAAAGAAGATGAAAAGGATGCAGGCTGGTCTGGATCTGGAGATGCAGACTAAGAGAGGATGGAGGATGGTCGAGTCAATGTCTTCTGATGATGGATCCTCTTGCAGGCTCTTGATGTGGTGCTGCCCAGCCTGGGAAGGAAGCTATGGCCACCTTGAAAGAGCAAAACAAAAAAAGGACAATTTCATAATCACGTACTTCAGAAGGCACCTCAGTACCAAGAGTCAGGGCTGATCCTAAGCTGACTAGACTGGGGGAGTACTGACTACTGCTATGCCAGCTAGTGCAGGTCTTCGTCATCTTCGGGGGGTGCTGGCAGGCTGGGCGGAAGGCTCTGGATGCTTAGCCGAAAGCTGGGTGATCCCTGACCTAAGGGGTGCAGGCAACTGCAGTCTTCTTAGGGCAGTTAGCTGGACGATGGGACTCCCACTGTTGGGAAGTCTGTCCACTTCCCCATGGCAACAGCACAGACTGGGGGTGGAGAGAGAGAGAGAGAGAGAGAGCTGATATGGTTCATAGAGGTTGGTGAAGGGCAGACAATTTGAGCCCCTTCAGGGACAGTTCCAGCACCAACTGGTGGAGAGGTAGGGCAGGCAAGTTCAGCCCCAACATTGGTAAGTGGCTTTGGTGTGTGCAGGGCAGGCAGTTCAGGCCCTGCAACAATTTTTGTTCAGATCCCGATGCATTTTGTTCGGCCAGTTGGTGTCACTAATATCTCAGGGTGCAGCCTGGGCAGACATCAATCACTGCAAACACACAATAATCACTTTTCTGTACGAGGAGACTGGGTTTATCTTCTGGTCAGGGTTGGGATGACAGGCAGCACAGTGCAGGCTGGGCAGGCCCTCCAGTTTTCAGGTACCCTTGCAAGCAGCAAACTGTCCAAGAGAAGAAGGGGTGGCTGATAGAGGTGGTTGGGGCCCGCTTAGGGCACTTAAGCTCGGATGTCAACTTTCCCAAGATGGGGCACTGGCCCTTTAAACCCCCAAGGGATCAGTGGGGTTAGCAAGTCTGCAGGAGATTGCCTGGAATAGGCTCACAGCACTGGCACAGGAGGTTAGCTAGGCTAATCAGCGGGCCCACATAGTGCTCTGCCTCTTGGCAGCCCTAGGGCTGCAACTCCTTCCCTGCTATGGAGAGTCACTCAAGCTGCCTTTTGACTGCTTATCCCAGTCTCTTCCCACTAGCCTACTCAAGATTCTCCCACCCCCCATTGCTCAGACTCTGTCTTAACACTACAATTAGCTGCCCTGGGGCTAAGGCTCTGCAATGCCCCTATTTCTACTTCTGGGTGTAACGTCTTCCCACTCCTGCCTTAGCCTTTCCCTCCTTGGTACCTCGGGGGATAAATATAATAATTTTGGGCTTGCTGCCCACCTACCTCCTGGCCTGGGTCCTCCACCCACTGGGGAGTCTTTGGTGTTGTTGGTGGGATTGGTGGTAATGGCCCTGGGAGCCACACTACCACCCAATACCTCTGCTGCCTCTGTTTACAGATGGTGGAGAACTCTGGTGCTCCGGGGGGGTGTTTCCACTGGGACGCAATTCGTGGTAGCACATCGCGGTCCAGCCATACAACAATTCTCCACCCAAGCACAGCATGAGTCGGCAGCTCCTACTCATGGACTGCAGCAGTGCTGGGAGCTTGCAGATGGGAGGGTGGCGTACCACTGACCACCACTGCGGGTGTCTAACAGGGGTTGGGGCTGGTCCAGGGGGTGGGTCAGCCTGCAGTTGGGGACCAGCACAAATGAGAAGAAAGAGAGGGAAAGGAAAAAAAACAACAATGGGAAATGGGCAACCCATATGTTGTATAAAAATATAAAGCTAGCCCTTGGCAGCCACCTACCTGGGTGCAGCAAGTGTCCACTCCAGTCCAGGCAGTCGGAGGCAATGACCCACCTAGGCAGAAAGGACTAGTCACCAACACAACACCAGAGGGAAGAGGGAAAGAAACCAAAAACAAAGGGGCAAAGACAGGTCCAACCCACAACCCAGGAGCAGGGGCAGAAAGGGCTCAAACACATTTCCCAGTTATTCCAACAAGAACTGCCCACCCAGGGAGCAAGATTCCAAAGGGGACTCACCCTATAGGAGTGGCTGTGGGCAACATCAGGAAGACTGCTGCACTCTGACTGGACCCCTTCTGGCTGGAGGATGTCTGCTGTTGCTGCTACTGCTACTGAGGACCCCAGGAGTCCTTGCTACAGAGGAGCAGCCACCAAGGAGCTACGGACCCAAACTTCAGGTAAGCCTCTAGGCATCTGTATTCTTGTGCTTTTTACTCTGTTAGCCACCCAGTCCAGAAGTGCCCTCCAGCTAGCAGGGGAGACCCTTTTCTAGCCTGGGGTGGACTTGGCTTCTGACCAAGTGGTTGGGTCCCTGGGGCTATAGATCTGCCCCTTGGGCTGATCTATGTCCCCTTTAGGCATTGGCCAGAGGTCCGGCCTGGCCAGAACAAAGGCTGAAGCCTGGGAAAAGTACAGGAGGGGGAGGGGGAGAGGGGGACCAGGACAGGAAGTGGTCAACCAGCCAGCTTGGACAGCAAGGCTGGCTGACTGTAGGGGGGGTGGGTGGAGGGTTAACCCTTTCCCTCCCTGCTGTCCTTCCTGCTCCTTATGTAGCAACCATTGGGGTGCTACAGTTCAGCCCCTCCTAAACATACATGTCCCCATGTATGGGGCTGAGTACCAGTTTACTTGCACAACATAAGCAATTAAGTTACAATTACACATTAATGACCTGGTGTATGTAAATTCAGTAAGAACTACCTATAACATGATAAACATTAGTAACACATTAGACAGTATCAATGCCCTGGGGTTACCTGTGGATGAAGTCAGCATAACCATTAAGCAGGAGTTACTGCTCACTCTTTGTTTCAGGCCCTCAAACAGTGTTCTACATCTCTGTAATGAGACGAGCAGGGGGTACTCCCTGGGTCATGCGCTGCTACTGCCTCAGATGCAGCTCGGTGGGCAATGGCCCTACCATGGGGGGATCCTGCAGCATGGCAGTGGGTTCCACCAGTGGGAGTTCTTGGGGAACACTGACTGGGCCTGCCACTGACAGTCTCCGTGGCACAGTAGCTGGGATATAGTGCACCCAGGGCCATGCGTAAGGGCTGCTTGGGAAAAGTCCTAGAGGACCCATGGATCCTTGTACCTGCCTCTCCTCAGGTTCTGCATCTTCAGGTTTCGGGCCAATGTCAAATGCAGGTGGCATGACTTGGAAGGTGCAGGGCTTGAGGATGTTGCCGCAGTGCACAGTCTTTTGCTGGGAGGGATTTGATTCCAACTGTATTCAGTAGACAGGAAGTTCTGGAAAGGGGGTGTCTACAAATAAGTACAGGTTGGACTCCCATTTGGTTTTGAGTCTGTGGGTGTTGTGTGCCCATTTCAGCAGGACTCTGTCTTCAATGGCAAGTGGTGCAGCTTTGGCTGTGTTGTCATACAAGTCCTTTTGCTGTTGGCATGCTCTATCCATGTGCTGGGAGACTAGTTTGCTGGCCAGTTGCAGCCGTTCATGGTGCTCTCGGACCCACTCAGTCATTGGGGTACTTTCTGCCTGTGCTGGTACTCCTAGAATCAAGTCCATGGGTAGGTGTCCATGGTGCGCAAACAACAAGTAGTAGGGAGTGTGACCCGTGGAGCTGTGGGTGGTGTTGTTGTAGATGTAAGTCAGCTCTGGGAGGATAGTGGGCCACTGTAGGCATGTCTTATCCAGTAGGGATCTGAGTAGATTTATGATGGTGCGGTTGGCACGATCACAAAGTCCATTGGTTTGTGGGTGGTAGGCAGTTGTTCACAGCTTGTGGCTTCCATGCAGCACATAAACTTCTTGGAAGAGCTGCAATCGACAGAAGGACCTTGGTCAGTGAGAATTTTAGTAGGGAACCCATACGGCTTGACAAAGTGGTCCCATAAGCCTTTGGCTGTGGTTTTGGTTGTGATATCTCAGACAGGCACTGCCACCAGGAATTTACTGCAATGATAATTGATGGTCAGGATGTAGGCTCACTCATCGCTGATGGGGTCCAGTATGAGGTGATCCATGGCGACTAGCTCTAGTGGTGCACCAGTAACGATGGGCACCAGAGCGGCTCACTCAGCAGAATCTGGGTTGCATTAGAGGCTGCACAGCTTACAAGCATTGCAACAGTTGACAACATCTTTCTCTCATGCCAAACCAGTAGAAATGCTGCCTGAGATTGCTTTCGGGTTTGTCATAGCCAAAGTGACCAGACTGGTCATGGGAGGCTTCCAGGACCACTGGTGCAGCCTCTTTTGGCAGTATGATCTGTACTAGGGGGAGGTGGGTCTTGGGACAGTGGACTTTTTGGACCAACCTTCCTATCTGGATGGAGAGGTGGTACCGTTGTCAGAGGAGTTTGAGCAGTTCCTCCTATGCTTGTTGCCATGCCTGAGGTGAAAGGGTGGCCCCAGTTACCAGAATCTCTTGCAGCTGGTGGAGAATAGGACTTTCTTGCTGGATCCAGCCCCATTGGCTCGTGTCTTGAGGAGTAGGAGGAAGTTTGGGTTCTTGGTTGTCCCTTGGCCACTGCGGGAGACTGTGGCAGCAGGCTTGGACCACCTCAGCAGGCACATTGAGGAAGGGTTGCATCTCTAAGCTCTCTCGCTCTGTGTCTTCCCATTCTGGTTCATCCGCTGCACTCAACCACGACAGGGCATCTGCATTGACATTGATGCACCTTGACCAGTATCAGATGGTGAAATTTAAGTTTGTCAGTTGGAATGACCACCTCTGTTCTAGGGCCTCCAGTTCTGCAGGATGTATCTGCACCAGGGGGTTATTATCTGTGTAAAATAGGAATGGGGTAGCTGACAGGTAGTGCTTAAACTTTTCAGTCACTGCCCACTCCAGCACCAGAAACTCAAGTATGAAGGAGCTGTACCTTTCATCATTACACTCTGACCCTTTTAGCCCTTGGCTGGCATAGGCAATGACCCTTTTGCGCCTCTCTTGGACTTGAGACAGGACTGCTCTGAGCCCATGGTTGCTGGCATCTGTGTACACAATGAATGGTTGGGTGTAGTTGGGTAGGCAAGTATGGGGGCCCGTGGTGAGAAGAACTTTCAGCTGCTGGAATGCAGTTTGTTGGTGCTCAGCCCACACTATTGGGGCATTATTGGGAGTTTTCTGTACCTTGGGTCCTCTGAGGAGCTCATGCAGTGGGGCCGCAATTTTGGCAAAGTTTTTGCCGAATCGGCGATAGTACCCCACAAAGCCTAGGAACTTGCGGACATCTCTGACAATTCTGGGGACAGGCCAGCCTTGTACGGCTTGAATCTTTTCTGGATCAGGGGAGATTCCTGCTGCACTGACAATGTGACCCAGGTAGCTGACACCATCCTTTAGAAGGTGGCACTTGGACAGTTTGATATTAAGCCCATATGCTGTGAGCTGCTTAAAGACTGTCTCCAGATGCTGCAGGTGCTCTTGGTAGGTGCTGGAGTAGACAATGATGTCATCCAGGTACAGCAGGACAATGTCAAAGTTTTGGCTGCCCAGGCAGTGCTCAATCAGTCACTGGAGGGTCCCGGGGCATTGCACAGATCAAAATGCATTCCAGAGAACTCGTACAAGCCCATGGGAGTGGTGAAGGCAGTCTTCTCTTGGTATTCTGAGGCAATGGGCACCTACCAGTATCCACTGGCCAGATCCAGGGTGGAGAACAAGGTTGCTGACTTCAGGGCAGCAAGGGAGTCTTCAATCCATGAAAGAGGATAAGCATCTTTGTGCGAGACTTGGTTCAGTTTATGGTAGTCCACACAAAATCGGAGCTGACCTTCTTTCTTCTTGACCAGCACCATGGGTGCAACCCAAGGGTTGTGGCTCTCCTGGATGACTTTTGCATCCAGCATTTCCTTTAGCAGGTCTTTTTGTGGGCTGGTACAAGGCAGGGAATATTGTCCAGAATCGCTCTCAGATGGGGGTGTGGTCTCTGGTTGGGATATGGTGCTGCACTGGGCTGGTACATCTGAAGTCCAGCAGGTGTTGGGTGAACGTCTTGTTGTGCTTGCCTGTTAGCTCCAGCATTTCTCGTCTTTGATTTCTGTGGTGGCTGGGGACCCCAGGTCAATTTCATGCAACCACTGCTCATGGGCATCGTTGTTCAGTACACCTGTGGCTATTGTGGCAATGGTTGCCCCCCACTGTGCTGGGTGTACCTGTAGGTGAGGCCTCTATGACACCATCTGGATCAGTCTGTACCAGTTGCCCAATTGGCTGGTGCTGGTAGAGGTGGGCTGGGATCACTCCACAGTTGAGGATCCTCATGGATACTTGTCCATTTTTCACCACCTCCACGCTCTGGGCAACAGCAATGGCCATGTCCTCTGCATTGATGCAGGGTTCCAACAGGGCGAGGTAGTCCCCCCACCCCCTTCTTAGCCTTGCAAATGACAAGAGTCTCATGCCCTGGACTTGGCATGATGGGGTGGGGGGGTCTAACATCCAGATGAGGCCTATCTCCTCTTGGTCAGTGGTGAACTGTTGGTGACATCAGATAACTTGAATCGCTAGGTGCCAGACATGCCTCTCTAGCCTTGGTAGCTGGGTGGTGAATTTCTTCAGGACATGGATTAGCTCTTCATGGCAACTGAGCAGGCAATTCATCCTGAGGATGACTGGTTCTGGATGTCGAGGCCATTCACTGCAATTAGGTTGAGTCACTTTTGTGATGGATTTTGAAGTGGTGCCTCAAGCCAGTGCTTCAAGAATAACCTTGTTTGGATGGTGGACACCTGGGAGCCCATATCAAGAAGTGCATTGAGTTTGACGCCATTGATCCAGCTGGTATGATGGGGCACCTCCCAACATACCTACGGCACTCTGATGCCAACTTGGGGCCTATCTCCTGTCTTCCCAGGGGTTGGCCCACTGCCCCAAGGACTCTCTATTTAAACTGGCCACTTCTGTTGGCCATTGTAAACACTCTCACTCTATGTGGCTAGTGACTCCACATCTCTTGCAGGTGGGCTAACCATGCTCATCAAAGCTATAGGTTGGTCCTCATCTGGCGCCCCTCTGGCCCTGGGCAGGTGGGTGCCTTCCTCCATCTCCTTGGTCCTCTCTCTGGTTCCTCATTCCTCATCTCATGTCCTCCAGTTGCCGAGTGAGGTCAGCCACCCAGTCCTCAAGCTCTTGGGTATGGTCCTTGGGTGAGGCGGCTTCTCTGATGGGGTGTCGGTTGGGTATCTGAGCTGCCTACTGCACTGCTGATGGGCACTCAGGGAAGGTCAGGTAACTGGGGGTGCAAGTCACATCTGCCCACATCTCTCTCTCTGGTAGAATGCATCCACTGGGGCCATGCCATCAGGACACATCATCAGTGGGATGTTGGTGTGCTGTATGCCAGCTGTAACCTCCTCAGTAGGCAGGTGATCTCCCAGGATCCAGATTGCCTTCTCCTTAAAATCTAGGAAGGTCTCTTTAGGCTCTTGGGACTGGAGTATTCAGAGGTCCTTCCTCTGAGCTGCACTGCGCACTCCTTCAATGAACTTATCCTGTTGCGTGTGGTCAGGCTCCTGCACTGCTTCTGTATCCTCACACTCTATGGCCTTGAGGACCTCCTTGAGGCTGAGCATGAACTCTAGCAGGCTCTCTCTCTTGGGCCCTGGGTTTGGGAGAAGAACCTCATCTTTAGTTGGGACATGGTGCGTGCGTTGAAGGTCTGGCCCAGTCTGGTGAGAATCCTGTCAGCCGTGTCCCATTCCCTCTCAGGCCAGCTGGTGACTTCTCTGTATGCTGCATCTCACAATTGTCCAATCAGGACCTCCACCTTCTGATGCTTGGGGATTTTGTACAGTCAGAACATGGCCAGCATCCTATTTCGGAACTCTCCCAGGCTGGTTCCCCTTGAGGTCGGTAGGATCTCCGGTGTACTGGGGCAGCCAGGGAGCACCAAAGTAGTAGGGCATTGTGAGTGCTGACCACTTCTCTCCCTCTTTGTTGCTGGAGTCTGAGTGGTGGCTGCTTGCCCTTGACATCTTGGAGCTATCCATGGACTCGTGGACCTGCTTTGGTCTCCCTTGTACCCTGCTTGCTGCGCCAAGTTTTGTGACTGAACTCAGGTGGGTGGGTGGTTCATCTCCTCTGGTCAAGGAAAGGCAGGAACAATGGTTCCAGATGCAAACAGATAGCTTTTATTAGGAGCAGCAACTGGTTCCACTGGAAAGTAATAGTTAAGGTGATTGTCATGCACAAAACAGTGTTTAGCAGTAAAAGACAATGATACAGATTTAACAGCAGTAGCTATAAAAATAAACAATCATACATTTGTTACCAATGTGTGGAATACCTCTAACAGGTCCACCTAGTGCCCTATATCTGCAGACATCAATGATAATACTTTATCAAGATCTAACCAGCTTGGCCAAGGGTACTTAAGCAAGGGCACCCCAATTACAGCCTGACCGTCCCGTAGAAGGAGCAGTCTTTTTGGTGCAGCACAGGTGGTGGCTAGCTAGCTTTGAAGAATGGGGTACAGTACCTGAGTGACCAATCGGTCTCGTTGGCTAGCAGGAGGGCTGAAGAAAACAAGCTGGGGATGAAGATGAGGAAGATGAAGAAAATGCAGGCTGGTCCGGATCTGGAGATGCAGGCGAAGAGAGAATGGAGGATGGTCAAGTTGATGTCTACTGATGATGGATCCTCTGGCAGGCTCCTAACGTGGTGCTGTCCAGCCAGGGAAGGAAGCTATGGTCACCTTGAAAGAGCAAAACAAATCAGGGCAATTTCCTACTCGTGTACTTCGGAGGGCTCCTCACCACTGTGAACCGGGGCAGCTCCTAAGCTGACTAGACTGGGGGAGTACTGACTACTGCTATGCTAGCTAGTGCAGGCCTTTGTCATCTTTTGGGGGTGCTGGCAGGTGGGGCGGAAGGCTCTGATGCTTGGCCAAAAGGTGGGTGAACCCTGACCTCAGGGGTGGAGGCAACTGCAGTCTTCTTAGGGCAGTTAGCTGGACGATGGGACTCCCACTGTTGGGAAGTCTGTCCACTTCCCCATGGCAACAGCACAGACTGGGGGGTGGAGAGAGAGAACTGATATAGCTCAATACAGTTGGTGAGGGGAAGACAGTTCGAGCCCCTTCAGGGACAGTTCCAGCACCAACATGTGGAGAGGTAGGGCAGGCAAGTTCATCCCCAACTCTGGTAAGTGGCTTTGGTGGGTGCAGGGTAGGCAGTTCAGGCCCAGCAACAATTTTTGGTCAGATCCCTATGCACTTTGTTCAGCCAGTTGGGGTTACTAATTTCCCAGGGTGCAGCCTGGGCAGATATTTAATCACTGCAAACACACAATAATCAAGTTTCTGTACTAGGAGACTGGGTTTACCTTTTGGTCAGGGTTGGGATGACAGGCAGCACAGCACAGACTGGGCAGGCCCTCCAGTCATCAGGTACCCTTGTAAGCAGCAAACCATCCAGGAGAAGAAGGGGTTACTGATAGGGGTGGTTGGGGCCCCCAGAGGGCACTGAAGCCTCGGAGGTCAACTTTCCCAAGATGGGGCACTGGCCCTTTAAATGCCTGAGGAGTTGGTGGGGTTGGCAGGTCTACAGAAGAGTGCCTGGGATAGGCTCACAGCACTGGCATGGGGGGATAGCTGGGCCAATCAGTGGGTCCAGATGGTGCTCCGCCCCTTGGCAGCCCCAGGGCTGCAACTCCTCCCCTGCTAGGGTGATTCACTCAAGCTGCCTTTTGACTGCTTATCCCAGTCCCTTCCCACTAGCCCACTCCTGATTCCCCCCACCACCCCTACTGCTCAGGCTCTGTCTTAACACTACAGTTAGCTGCCCTGGGGCTCTTGCTCTGCAATGCCCCTATTTCAACTTCTGGGTGCAATTTCTGCCTACTCCTGCCTTAGCCTTTCCCTCCTAGGTGCCTTGGGGGATAAATATAACAATTTTGGGCTTTCTGCCCATCTATCTCCTGGCTCTGGTCCTCCACCCACTGGTGAGTCATTAGTGGTGTTGGTGGGATTGGTGGTAATGGCCAGGGGAGCCGCACTACCACCTGATGCCTCTGCCACCTCTGTTTACAGCCAGTGGCGAACTCTGGTGCTCCAGATAGGTGTTTCCACCAGGACGTAATTCACGGTAGCACACCGCGGTCCGGCCACACAACAATTCCCCACCCAAGCACAGCACGGGTTGGCAAATCCGACTCAAGGACTGCAGCAGTACCGGGAGCTTGCAGGCAGAGATGCTGGCAGAAGGGAGGGTGGGGTACCACTGACCTCCACTGTTGGTGTCTAACAGGGGTTGGGGTTGCGCTGGGGGAGAGGGTCAGCCCACAGTCGGAGAACAGTGCAAACGAGAAGAAAGAAAGGGAATGGAAAAAAACAACAATGGGAAATGGCCAGCCTGTATGGAGCATAAAAATAAAAAGCTAGCCCTCGACAGCCACCTACTAGGGCACAGCTAGTGCCCACTCCAGTGCAGAGAGTCAGAGGAAATGCCCCACCTAGGCAGAAAGGGACTAGCCACCAACACAACACCAGAGGGAAGAGGGAAAGAAATCAGAAACAAAGGGACAAAGACAGGCCCAACCCACGACCCAGGAGCAGGGGCAGAAAGGGCTCAAACACCTTCCCCAGTTATTCCAACAAGAACTGCCCACCCAGGGAGCAAGAAACCAAAGGGGACTCACCCTATGGGACTGGCTGAGGGTGACATCTGAAGGACTGCTGCACCCTGACTGGACCCTTTCTGACTGGAAGATGTCTGCTGTTGCTGCTGTTGTTCAGGATGCCAGGAGCCCTTGCTACAGAGAAGCAGCCACCAAGGAGCTACGGACATGCGGTTCAGGTAAGTCTCTAGGTGTCTGTACCCTTGCGCTCTCTACTCTGCTAGCCACCCAGTCCAGAACTGCCCTCCAGCTAGCAGGGGAGATTCTTTTCTAGCCTGGGGTGGACTTGGCTTCTGATCAAGTGATTGGGTCCCTGGGGCCATAGATCAACCCCTTGGGCTGATTTATGGCCCTATAGGCATTGGCCGGAGCTCTGGCCTGGCCAGAACAAAGGCCGAAGCCTGGGAATAGTACAGGAGGGGGATGGGGGAGAGGGGAAACAGGACAGGAAGTGGTCAGCCAACCAGCTCGGACAGCAAGGCTGGCTGACTGTAGGTGGGGTGGTGGGAGGTTAACCCTTTCCCTCCCTGCTGTCATTCCTGCTCCCTATGTAGCAACCATTGGGGTGGTACACTTGTCCAACAGAGATCTACACCTAGGAATTTAAGTATTTTTCTATTCTCCAACCTTAAACAGTATGCAAGATTGGAAGAGGGGGTAATTATGTCACTGAGGTATCCCATTAGTTTCCTGAACCAGTATTTGATATCTAACAAAGTAATATGGAGAGATTTCCTCAGAAGGAGGCAGGCCCAGTCTAGGTTCCTATAGATTGTGCAATGATAGATACAGAGAGGGAAGGCCAGCACATATCTACAAAGTGAGCTCAAGAGGATGATGAGCTTAACTAGTGCAGAAGAGGAGGCTCCAGTGATAACTACATCGCCATAGTTAAGCAATGGAAAGACTGAGGGCTCAGTCACAGTTTTTCTGGTTTTAAAAGGGAAACAATTTTTAGCCCTGTAGAGAGCTCCTAGTTTGGCAAAACATTTTTCTGTTTCATAGTTTATGTGACATACATAGTCTAGCTGTTGATCTAGGACCACCCCAAGGTACTTATAGGAAAGTACGGAGTTGATGGACTCCCCAAATAAAGAGCTCAACTTCAGAGTGGAGGGGCTTGAACAAAACCAATGGATAGTGTCAGAGAGCACAGTAGCTGTTTTCTTATGGTTCATAGCTAGCTGACTGATGAGGAACCATTTCTGCACATTAATGAAGTCAGACTGAAGAGAAAGCTCAGTGTCCAAGAGGGAGAGACCAGAGGTGAAAATGATTGATCAGCTGTGTTCTTGTGGTATTTGCATGTTTTTAGGTAGTTAGGGAGATCGGTAATGAAACAGAGAAGGAGGCAAGGATTTGACCCCTGTGGAACCCTTAAAGAGGTGGGGAACCGAGAAGAAACTGAGGACCTTGATTTGTCTGATTGGGTCCTATTAGAATGGTAGGAGTTGAACCAGCATACACAGGAAGCAGAGACACCAGAGGAGGCTAGCTTGGCAAAGAGCAGTATATGATTAAGTGAACCAAATACTTCAGCCAAGTCTATGGAAACTGCATTGGTCCCTTCTCCAGTATCCATGTGTGAATGGATGTGGCCAGTAATTCTGAGCAGGGAGGTAAAAGTGGAATAGACTGGGCAGAAGCTCAATTGGAAAGGAGTGATGATGCCTAATTTGTCAAAAGAATTAGAGAGTTGTTTACTGATGGCAGAGAGTAGAGATATGGGACAGTAGTTTTTTGGAGCATTGGTGGCAACTCCTTTATGAAATGGGACAACCCGGGCATGTTTCCAACTTGAAAAGAAGGTGCCAGCATTCAAAGATCAATTGAAAATGTGTGTGACAGGGGAATTGAGGGATGGAGCTCCAATGGCTAGGAGTCTAGGTGAGAGGCCATCAGATCCCTTTGAAGAGAGACCATTCAGGGTGAGGAGTTCTCTAAGGATGTCTGATTCCTGGATGGGAGAGAGAGATTGAATTTCCCATGCTTTAAAGGAGGTATCAGCAGGCTAGTGGCTGCTGAAGTTGTTGCTTAATTTCCAAAGTACAGCCCTACAACAGTGTAAATTTTCAAACAAGCATTTGTCGATGCTGAATGTTTGCTTGCATTCTGTTGTACTGGGTCCCACTTGTTACACGAGGTCCCTGCACCCGAATTGGTACCCTCAGAGGTACACCATAGACAGCTAACACTTAGGTATATGTTATACTAACATATAGGGCATCTACCGTACAAGAGTAGATGTCAGGATATGAATGCATATTGTTGTAATACACTTTGCTTGCTAATACATATATTCTTCTATGTATTTTCTGTGTATTTCTTACTTGTAAGATGCCAAGGCACCTGTGTCCTTTCAGTAATTATGATATGTAAGTCAGCATTGCCACTTTTTAGTGATTTGTACTACTACACTGAGTTATGTAAGACTCTGTATAAGAACTCTTTTGTTCATAAACTGATGACTATACAAAATTGTATAATGTTATCTTGGACTGTGTAGCCACCTCTAATTTAGCCAATAGGGCTCATCTCTGTGACTAGAAATGTTTCTATCTTACAGTAACCATAGTAATTATCATAGATATATAATGTAATACACTAGTCTTCTACCTCGGAGATCCCAAGAGACACAAAGAAACCTCGAGGTATAGGGAATGCTTAACACTGGCTCCCTGTTAGTGTTGGTAAGAACTGCTTAGGGCAACTGTGATTTTATCCTTTTGGTAGTAATAAACAAGTTTATTACTCTAATGCAACGTGTCTGTGATTACTTGCATTCCCAATATTGCCAAGAACCTGAAAGTGAGGTTTAGACCTTCTGACAAATTGGTGACCACGTACAGGCGATATTTGGTGTTTGTAAGTTTTCACTTGTTGCTAGAACTTTTCCCCTTTCCCACGGGGACAGTAGGTGTACATTCCCGTATCACCTGTCCTGTTTTAAACCAGTTTGTAGTCACCTACAATGTCTGGCTATCATCCTTTCGGGTGTGGTCGATGCCGACTCGACTCACTCCATTACAGCTTTGATTTGTAAGTCTGCAACTTTTACAGTAGCCCAGCTGTGTATAAAGTGCTCCTGCTGTGGATTGATACACAGCATGGCACCTTTTTCACAGTTTGAGTTTTTGTTCCCTCCCACAGAATGGCCACCATATCAAATATCTGCGCAGAACTGAGACTCGATGTCTTGAACTTCCTTACCTCCCATGGAGGATGGGCTGACTTCGCAGGGGATGCAAGTCAATCTGAAAACCCTATACTGGGGATTTCAACCCAGTACATGGAGACGAGACAATCAGCCAATAAGCAACAGGCTAAAGGGTTGTTGGTCGCGGCTCTCTATGCTGCTCTGGAAGCCTCCCAAGTGAGGTTTCGAACCCTTGATGTGCACATTTCATCTCTTAAGCAACAGATGGGTTTGCAGGAAACAGAATGTGTTAGACTGCAGCAGAACTTGGAGTCTGAACTCCAAACTCTGTGGAATGAAAAGGATTCACTTTTTGCATCATTCAGCTCAAGCTGGAGAACAGGATCTTTGTATGTTGACGCAGGAGTGTGAAAGTTTGAGACAGGATAAGGGACAGGCATTGCATATGAATGATTTGCTAAGTGCTGTCAATGCTCAGTTGAGTGAGGAGATGGGAGAGCTAAAGGATGAGATAAAGCACGTAATGACTTAGAAGTGGCTACTAGGGACAATCACGAAATGAGTGCTGCATATAAAGTGTTGCAAAAGCAAAAGCAAGATGAGGTTAATATGGATGTTGCATCTGTGGGTCATGCTGAATATAAAACCAAGATGGCAAAACTGTGCCATCAGTGGGAGGTTCTGGCTGGACATGTTAAGGCAATGGGAGGCGTAACCCCTGCCTTACATACGTCATCTGAAGGGGGAGTTATCAGATGATGACATCTCTCAATACAACACCCAGTATTGCCCCTACTATGGCCCAGAGACCCCACCCAGCCATCCACAACATGGCGGGTCCCCACGCCACCCTCACCATGTCACATGTCATCAATGTCATGATGCCCATCATAGGAGACACCAACATGGTGGCCCCCATGATGGGGGGAGCAGGCTCAGTCCTGGTCTTGACGGCACCACCGATAGCCGTTATTGATATGGAAGATAGGCAAGAGATATAAATGATGATTGAAACTGCGATAGGCAATGTACCTCTTCCTGAGAGAAGTAAATGGGCTATTAAAACCCAGATTAGGCAGCTTCTGCAGGAGGCTGGCACTCAGGAGGGCATTGTCTGCACTGCAGCTGAGGCTGCAGCTTGGGCCGCACTAGACGGCACCCAAGACAATCTATCTCTGCCTGATCGACCCAGTAATCCCCTACAAATGGCCTACTCTGTTCAGCAAACAGCTGACAGTATTGGTCAGATGAATCCATCTGACAACCTCAGCTGTCACTTAGAAAAGGTGCTTTCTAAATGCGAGATGCTTAGCCTCGCTGCAGAATACCAGGTCCAAATACTACGTCAAACCATCGATCTCAGTTTGTGGGCCAAATTCCCCGATGTCATCCGCCAGGATGGGAATGCCACCTTTGATGAGGTTGCAGCTGAGCTCATTTCTGCTAACAGCCCAGGTGTAGTAGGAGTGATGCTTGCATACCCTGTAAAACAGAATGCAAAGGAAAGTCCAGCGACTTACCACCAGAGACTTTGGATGGCCTACCGAGCAGTAAAACACTTGGCACAAGAAGCTGCAGATGTAGATCTTATTGAATATAAGACCCTGTTCCTTAGGAACATGATCGCAGCAGTACGAGAAAAGGTAGAACCAACCACCTACCCCCATACGGATAGGTTTGCCGATATCCTTCAGAAAACCAATAGAGTTTACCAACTCTACATCCGTGATCTGGGCTCCAGTTCCAAGAAAGTAGCCGCCGTGGAGCCTGCTTCAGAGGCCATGACGCACTACACTGTGGAAGGGCAGGCCCAATACCAACAGGCTCAACATCAGCAGGCCCCTCTAGCTGATAACCAACACCCCCAACAGACCCATCAACAACAACCGGAACAGCAACAACAATGGGGTGGGAACAGGAATTGGCATAAGAATAAAAAGCATAAAGGTAAAGGTAAACCAAAACAACAAAGAACAGGCCCTTCATATAGGGAGATAGCCGAAGAAAACTGAAAATTCTGAGAGCTCCTGGGACAAGTGCACTCTGTGGCAGATGCTGTTCCTGCACAGGCCCTCACTACAGTACAACCAGTGACTCAGACCCCAATGGGTCATGGGGATACTGGAGGTGCTGGCCTTCAGGCTCATACAGGCCTGAACCCTGAAGCTCCTCCCTATATAGCATCAGTGCAGCATGGCGAAGTGATTCACAAGAGTCAGGCCCAACCTCTCCATGCTCCCAGCAGTACAGATTGACAATTACAGGCCCCAGTCTGGATTGTAAACAAGCTAGTCTTGCATACAAACAGAAGGCCCTGCACTGAGGCCAAGGTCGGGGGCTGCCTACTAGTAGTCTTGCTAGATACAGGTGCAGCTTTATCTGTATTACATGATGAACATACAGACACATCCCCTTGGTCCACCAGACGGGGACCAACGTGTCAGGAGTCGATGGTACTAGGCTACCTGCATACCGTTCTCTACCCCTACCGGTAGAGCTAGGCCAACTAAAGGCCTCACACACTTTCCAACTAAAGATAATGCATGATCATTCCAGTATCATAGGAATTGATTTCCTTGTGCCACACGGCTGTGTGGTAGATCTACCTAACATGCTGCTGATACAGATTCAAGGTCAATATCATACCATTTTGATTCCTGATTCACACGTTGTGGCAACAATATCTGCCAATGACAAGGAGTATGACGTCATAGATTTGTTCAAGGCTCATGAACTTTTCCCAAAGCTTCTCCCCATTTTGCAATGACATTTGGAAGCACTTGCAATTAACAAACATGACTGTGGCAGAATGCACACTATCATCGAAGTGCCAGGCCCAGCACATGAGAGGCAAAGGCAGTACCCTTTTCCAACTGAGGTCTTGCCTTCTCTTAGAGAAATAATCAAGTCACTCCTCAAGCAAGGAGTAATCAGAACTTGTGTTTCCACTGCCAATTCTCCAGTGTGGCCCGTGAAAAAACCCGCAGGCGCCTGGAGACTTACTATTGACTACAGGAAACTGAATCAGATCACCCCCAGTTGTTCCCCAACTGTGGCATCTGAACTCGATGTACTATGATTCTTGACTCCTGACCTGAAATGGTTCAGTGCCATAGACATTTCCAATGGTTTTTGGTCATTACCATTGGCCCTTAAGAGTCAATATAAGTTTGCCTTCACCTTTGAAGGAAGACAGTATACGTGGACTTGCTTGCCGCAAGGATTCCATAATAGCCCATCCCTGTTCCATCTGGACATGATGGACGCCCTCAAGAGTTTCTCTACTCCCCAATGTCTCTTGCAATATGTGGATGACCTGTTGCTGGCAACAGCCACACAGGAACAACATCTGGATCTCTTGGACAAACTACTGACTCTCATCCAGAAAGCAGGCTTGAAATGCAATCCAGCAAAAGCACAACTATGTCAGAAAGGAGTACTCTTTCTGGGTCTGAAAATAACTGACCAAGGTCGAAGCCTTACCTGGAAGAAGGTACAGGGATTGCAAGACTTGCCATTGCCCAGCAGTGTGACAACTCTTCGAAGGTTTCTAGGTATGGTGAATTATTCAAGAGATTTTATTTGTGATTTTGCTCAGAAAGCTCCTCCTCTGTATGAGCTACTCAAAAAGGACATCCCATGGACTTGGGGCCCTATACACACCCAGGCTGTGATGTCACTGAAGCAGGCCTTGGCCTTCGCCGCAGCTCTGGTCAACCCCAATCCAGCACTACCATTCCATCTGGAATGCGCCACCTCTGACATTGCCATGTCAGCAGTGCTGGCCCAGAATGTTCATGGCACCCTGAGACCCATTGCATATGCATCACAGCTCTTGACCCCAGTGGAACAGAAGTACGGCCTTTGTGAAAGGAACCTTCTGGCCACCTACTGGGCTGTCAAGCACTTCCTATATATCACTGGGTACTCTCCACTGATCATTAACACCAATCACACCCCAACTACCTTTCTGCTCTCAGACAGAGTGAAGGATGGGTCAGTCTCTAACACCAGACTGACACACCGGTCACTTCTTCTCCAGGATAGAGACATACAGGTACAACCGACAAAAATTCCATCTATACTGGCTCATAGACTCCTTTTCCAAGAAGAACCCCATGACTGTACACTGCAGTCACCTGATCTTCCAGATCCAGGTCCTTTCCTCCCTGCCATGCCACAAATACTTGATAATACCTCTTTGTGTCATGTTTTTACTGATGGTTCAGCATCCTACTACCAGGGAGAACAAATTGCAGGGTTGGGTATTCTAGTGATTTACCCTTACGGGAACACTGTTAAAATATCTAAGCGCTGTAGTTTAGCATCATCACAATATGCAGAGATGGCAGCGGTGGCCTGTGCCCTCGAGTTCATCCAACATGGGACCAAGGATACTATCATTTTTACAGACTCTAATGGGTTTGTTGTTCTCTTACAGAATTTCTTCCTTTCTGGCAGAAGAACTCCTTACTCTCCTCTGATGGCAGCCCAGTGAAGTACAAGGAATTGGTAATATACATACATTCACTGGCACAGAAATTTGCACACAAACACTATGTACATAAAGTCAAAGCTCATTCACTCCATGAACCCTACCATGCATTCAATGACACAGTAGACACCCTTGCCAAGGAAGGAGCCTGAGGGGGGGGACACCTGGATGATGGACCATCCAGAGGCCAATACGGCCGTACAGATTGCAGCATTCAGGAAGAAACCTGAACCCTTCCCCCCAGACCTCGCAGCAGCCCAACATATTGATACTGAATTCAAAGAAGTGTTCAGATTCCTTGACGAGTACCAAAGAGAAACTTCTAACACACAACCCCTACCTGAGGCATGAAGGTAAGTTACACTTGTCACCTGATGACAAGCTCATCTGGTACCAACCAGATGATTCCACCACCAAGTTGTGGGTGGTCTCCAGACACCTGAGATCTGAATTCTTGCACCAAGTACATGATACACCCACTGGTGGACACCAGGGAGTGGAAAATACCCTCCAAAGGCTTAAGACCACCGCCTGGTGGCCTGGTATCATCAAAGATGTTAAACAGTACATAGACAACTATCTCATTTGTGTGCAAAACAACCCCATCCCTACCAAATAAAATGCCAAACTCTTACCACAACGACACTCTGGCCCTTGGCATGTCATACAGATTGATTTTATTGCCCTCTGACCAACACCAGCAGAAATAATAAGTATGTTCTTGTGGTAACTGATCTCTTCTCTAACTGAGTTGAAGCTTTCCCCACTAAGACATGCACTGCAAAGACTACTGCCAAAACCCTGGTGGAACAGATTTCCTCCAGGTGGGGCCTACCTCTCAAGGTAGACTCTGACAAAGAAACTAGTTTTACAGGTGAGTTGATGAAAGAATCCCTTGAACTCCTTGGAGTTCAACAGATGCTCAACATACCTTACCACCCCCAATTCTCAGGTCAATTAGAAAGAGCCAGCAGATGGATTAAGCAAATGCTTTCCAAATTCATTGAGGACAATCCCAAAACCTGGGGTTTCCTACTGCCATTACTCCTTATGGCAATTAGGGGTATACCCTCAGCCACTACCCAGCTCATACCCTATGAGGTGATGACTGGAAGACAGATGAGATTACCTGAACAACTGTTGTTTGACCTGCACACCCCCACTGCAGACCATGTGTCTGTAGACCAATATGTGGGAAAAACTCTGAAAAGACCTCATACACACACACACACACACACACACACACCCATTGTATGCCACTGACTGCATGGGCAAGGCCCAGCAACAATCCAAAATACAGTTTGACAAACATGCACAAGAAGTGGATTGGCAGGTTGGAGATCAGGTAATGGTACTCCAATTTGCACATCCCACCCACTCCTTCTCCAACAAGTTGGAAGGACCATACCCTATTGTCAACAAGCTCAGTCCGGCAGTCTGTCAGGTTAGACTCCTGCATGACAATAAGTTGACTGACAATGGTTACATGCAAACCAGCTGAAACTGTATAAAGGAGCTTAATTACTTTTCCTCACCCCATTGGGCAGAATAGTACTAACTTACTAATCTTTAATTTTGCTTTTCAGATGCACTGACAAGATGGCTATCCTGTTCCATTATCTCCTCATCTCAGGAGTTATCCCCTGCATCCAAGGCATGGTACCGAACCTCCTATGACACCGCGATCTTCCAGCACCTCCTCCAGAGGGAGTATCCATCAATATACCAGATAGTTTGATCAGTGTCCAGGAAGGTTCTGATGCTTACCTCACTGCCTCGGTTGTTGCTCCTGATAAATCTACCCTTCAGATTGAGTGGCAAACCACATCACAAGAACAAATCCACCCTGTGGCCAAACTCTCAAAAGGAACTTTCCAGGGTTGGCCCAATGCTAAATTATCCCCAAATGGTTCTCTTTCCTTGTTACAAACTGCATTAAGACATTCTGGTTTGTACAACATGACTGCCTTAACTGATCCTTCGTACTGTAATTCTTTGTCTAAGGATTCTTCTTAAAAATGTCATGCTGTACACCACATGGCTTCTGCAGCCATGTATCTCTCTGTGTTACCACCCACTGATAAACAGCTTTTGGAATGCCCAAAGCATACCCCTGGTCCCTGTAGTGGTCTAACAGCCACTGCCCTCCCAGGTTCATTGATTAATAAGTTACAGTTTATGAATATATCTGTTTTGTTTAATCTTATTTACTGGAATATGAAAGAATTTGTTATGTGTCACAATACTAATACATCCGCATTTTATAGTTCATTATTGCTTGACAGTTTAGCTGCATTTCAGATTTGTACTCAAGACCCTTTTGCCGGGGTCCATTCTATTGAACATAGAGGCAATTTCAGGAGAAAACCCAGTCCTGATGATCAAACTCAGAAATGTAAGACACGTGAAGTTGACACTTCTGATGTCACAGGTGCAACAGGTATTGTCACAGGCCTTTTTGGTACAGCTATGTCTATTTGGAATAAAGCAGACATTGCTGCTATCAAAGCTTATTCTGCCAAGTTCTCCATTGGCTTGGTTAATAATATACTACCCCATTATTGCATGGTGTGGATGGCCTTAGTCACAATATCTCATTTTCAATGGGGTTTTGTTTTTCCCAGTTTTTACACTGTATTTGCCTAGGATTGCATAGGTGAGATGCAATATCTTGTTTTCGATGATGCCCTGCTTTTACCTATTTTTATAACATATTTACCCAGGACATCCAAGCTGAAAGGCAAGTTACATTTTCAGTAATATCCAGTTTTACAATGTAGTTTTCCAGCATAAAGCAACATAGATGCAGTGTTCAGTTGTGGCTCTGCTATACTTGGGCCCACATTTACATTTTTTTACTACATATTTTCCCAGGATCGGCCAAATGAGATGCAGTATCTCATTTTCAGTGGTATCCTGCTTTTACACATTTTTAGATTGTATTTACCCAGGATAAGCTAGTTGAGAGCCAATATTCAATTTTCAGTGGATTCCCACATTTTGTCCCCAAATATTCAGCATAGTCTTTTTTATAACTTTTATGATCAAGACAAGTAGAATTTTTTAAATCCCATCCGAAAGGTGGTTTTGTAGTCTTGACTGTGAAAACGTTTTTCAGATTTGAAAATTACACCTGTCATATTCACGAAGTGGGGTAACACAAGGGATAAATTGAATACTAGGGGCTGGAATCTGCAAAAATAAAGTTATGAGTAAACATTGGAAGAATTCAACATTTCTTCATAACTTAGTTCTTTTTTTTCATATTTTGATACTAAATTTTCAACATAATCTTTTTATGAACCCTCCCTTCCTAACATGACAGGTGCCATTTATAAAATACTGTCTAAAATGTCATTTTGCATCACAAGTGTAAAAACACATTTTAGTCAGGATTTGAAAAACAAAAGCTTTTACAGTTATGGGGTGGTGTGAAAAAAGGGCTATTTTGAAAATTTGTGATCAAAATATTGAACATTTTAAACTTATGAGCATGCATTGAAAATGTTCAATGTACCTTCATAACTTTTTTTTTTAATATTATGACCCCAAATGTTCAACATAGTCTTCTTATGATTGCACCTTATGAACCCAGTATGTGAAAATGTTCAAATCTGGCCTGAAATTTGATTTTTGAAGGTAAGTAAGAAGTGGGGAGGCTGTGGGGTGGTGGGTGCTCAGAGGGAGTGTCGGGTGTGGGGAGGGTAATGGCAGAAGGGGTGGTAGTGGTAACAGACATTGATGGACCATTTTCCATTTTGCAGGTAGTAAAAAAAAAAAAAAAAGACTATGAGGGCTGGTTTTCTTTATTTCAGTTAAGAAATATTGTGTTATCAGGGATGAAATCTAAAACAGAGGATGGGACAACATGCAGAGCGAGTGAGCAGGAGAGGCGTTAACTTGTACTGGCATGTATGTGATTTGGACTCGAGGGCAGGACTGCATGCAGAGGAATAAACCTGTAGGCGTTAACTTATACTGGACTTATGGTGAGATTTGGGAAAAAGGGATGTGACTGCACACAGAGGGAGTGAGCAAGAGGGGGTTATATTGTATCAGTCGGGATGAGATACACAAAGGAGGGTGGGACAGCATGCACAGGGAGCAAGAAGGAGGGGGATTAACTTGTGCTATCTGGGATGAGATTCAAAACAGAGGATGGGACTGCACACAGAGGGAGTGGGGGGGGCTGTAGAGGACCAGATGGGTTTCGGAATGGAGAGCAGGATAACTTGCAAAGGGAGGGAACGGGAGGTGGGTTAATTTGTACTGGCAGGGACAGAATTCAGAACGGTTGCCTGGAGACTCATAACTTAATCATTGTGGGGAGGTAGATGCTGCTCAGCTGCCTGCTGGGCGGCTTCATGCAGTGCAAACCATCAAGGCGCTGTCTCACAGGAACACTTTGGTACTTTCAACTAAAAGAAATTTCCTCCCAACAAGCAGTGACTAGTTTTATGATCAGAGCGCCTGGTCAAGATCACGGCTGAGTCCCCTGAAGCTTCAGCTGCATTGGACCACACAGTGACACACCTCTGAAAAGTGTTTCTTTAGAATAAAATGCTTGCTGTGCATGCATGCACAGGCAAACATAACAAGCATTTGTCAATGCCAAATGTTTGCTTGCTGGCATTGACATTGGTAGTGTAGACGTTACAAAGCTGCATAATAGGAATGAAAGTGAAGTATTGAACTGAAGCCAACCCCACCACCACCCTGCAGAGAGTGACAGGCATTGGGGTGTGCCATTGGGTTGTCAGGCATAACAGCCACACCATTTCACCACACCCTACCCTGCAGACACTGACAAGTGTCACAGTGTGCCTTGGGGTCTTTGGCCCTTATGCGCATCCCATTCCATCAGGAAATACAGTGAGATGGGTGCGGTATAGGAGAATGGGGTGAACTTTGGGGCAGAAGAGTCCAAGGCATACCTCAATGCCTCTCAATGGCTGCAGGGTGTGGAATGGTATGAGCATTACAGGCAAGAATCCCAAGTCTCACCCCTGATGCCTGTCATTCTCTACAGGGTGGGGCATTATGGTTGGAAACCTTAACACCTCAGGCATTCGTTGGTATTTTCACTCCAAATTTTCAACATGTTTTTTTTGTGACCCCCACCTCATGAACAGTGGCAATATCAGTTTGTTAGCAGAAAGTTGCTTATGCACAGCAACTATGGCATTTAGCACCACAGGTGCAAAAACACATTCTGAACAGGATGTGAAAAATGACAGCTGTACTGTTCATGGGGAGGTGTAAAAAATGGCAATGTTGCAAATCTGCAGTAAAAATATTAAAAAAACTGGTGAAGTCACGAGCGTGCATAGAAACTGTGCAGCATGCACCCATAATGTAATTAGCTTGGGGATTTTTTTACAGCACATTATCAACACAGGCATTTTGGGACCTCTGATCATGAACAGTGTCACTGTGATTTTCTTTATCTATCCTGAACAATGATTTCCCACAGCGACCACGCATCTCTGCGCTGAAAGTGTGAAAACACATTTCAGCCATGTTGTGAAAAAATGACAGCTGTACTGTTCATAAGGAAGTGTGGAAAAATGCCACTGGTGAAAATCTGGACTGAAAATATTACAAAGACATGAACTTACGCGGGTGCGTGGAAACTGTGCAATGGTCTCTCGTAACACAGTCATTTTATGGACTTTTGTCACCAAATTTTCAACATAGCCATTTTAAGACCTCTACTCATGAACAGTGTAACTGTGATTTTCTTAATCTGTCCCTAAGATTGCTTTCACACACGACTGTACCATTGTGTGCTACATGTACGGAAACATATTTTGGGCGAGATGTGAAAAATGGTAGCTGTACTGCTCATAAGGAAGTGTGGTAAAATGGCACTGTTGAAAATCTGGTGTGCAAATATTACAAATTCGCAAATTTGCCAGCGTGAGTAGGAACTGCGCAACGTGCGCTCCTAAAACAGTCATTTTTGGGAATTTTTTCACCAAATGTTCAACATAGCCATTTTAAGACCTCTGCTCATGAACAGTGTCACTGTGATTTTCTTAATGTGTACCCATACATTGATTTCGCACACCGACTGCGCCATTGTGCGCTACATGGACGGAAACACGTTTTGGGCAAGATGTGAAAAATGACAACTGTACTGCTCATAAGGAAGTGTAATAAAATGGCAATGTTGAAAATCTGGATGAAAATATTGAAAATTTGCAAACTTACGAGTGTGCGTAGGAACTGCACAACGCACGCTCATAAAACAGTCATTTTTAGGAATTTTTTCCCCAAAGTTTCAGCATAGCCTTTTTAAGACATCTGCTCATTAACAGTGTCACTGTGATTTTCTTAATGTGTCCCATACATTGATTTCACATACCGACTGCACCATTGTGCGCTACAGGGGAGGAAACACGTTTTGGGCAAAATGTGAAAAATAGCAGCTGTACTGCTCATAAGGAGGTGTGGTAAAATGGCAGTGTTGAAAATCTGGAATAAAAATATTGAAAATTCGTGAACTTACTAGCGTGAATAGGAACTGTGCAACGCACGCTCGTAAAACAGTTATTTATAGGAATTTTTCCACCAAATTTTCAACATAGGCTTTTTGAGAGCCCACCTTATGAGCAGTGTCAGTGTCATTTCATTACTCAGTCCTGAAAGGTGATTTTATGCAGTGACTGCGAAATCACCCTTCGGGCCTGATTAACGCCATGACAGTGAGAGCATTCATGAGAAGGGGTCGCAAAAACCCCATGTTAAATATTTGGTGCAAAAATTCCAAAAAATGCCTGAGATATGCAGCAAAGTTGAAAAAACCCTATCTATCCCATTATACAGCTTACCAGCATTTCCTCAGTTCACGTTCGACTTTGAAGAGTGCAGGCGTGTTCCGGTCTACGAAGATTGTCGTGCCAGAGTCTGGAGGTAAGTATGGGGTGAGGGAGAGTGTGGGGAGACAGGGTGTGCAGTGGAGTGAGGCACGGGTGGGGGCAGAGACAGCAAGGGACCGTTTTTTGTGTTTCAGGGTTTTTTACAAAAGGGATGGCAGCGGCAGCGGGGCGTTTGCCACGCTGGGGTGGGCTCCAGCGTGGCACAAGGAGGCTGACTGTTTAGGAGGGTATGGAGCTGATGGGGATTGGAACCCCCATGCGGCGATAGCATCTGTTGCCATGCTGGGGTGGGCTCCCAGCAGTGCACCCTCATGCTCTCTGGGGGGATAGTGGAGCCGATGGGGGTTGGGCACCCCCTTGGCTATCTGATGTGTAGCCATGCCAGGGAGTGGGCACCCAGCGTGGCATGTGGAACTCTGTTTGGGGGGAGTGCAGCACAGCTGGCGGGGATTGGGCACCCCATCAGCTATACAGTGTGTGCATGAGGGGCAAGCATGCAGTATGCGTGCATTTGTGTGTGTGTGTATGTGTGTAGGGGGAGCTCGCATGAGTAGACGATATCTTATCGCTGCTCACTGAAGCGTAGCTCCCCCTTTCAACTGTACTCCACTGCATTTTTGACTGCTGTCGTAGACAGCTTCAGCAGCCATTGGAGAACTGTGGCCGTGCCTGCAAACACACTGACTGAATTGGAAGAGGGCTGCCTCACCTCCGAAAACTCGGATGATGGCACTATGTTTCTTGCACATGAATGCAAGCAAACATAAAAATGATTTAGCTTGAAAAGGCACACTAAGCCAACGATCATTTCCTGATGTGCATGGGAGCACAGGGATGTTAACCAACTTGATCAGAGTCACACATTATGCAGGTTTTGGTTGTGGGAATTTAAACCTAAGACTGCAGGGTTTCTAGGTTTACAGCTTGGTGCTCTAACCATTAGGCCATACTGCCTCCAAATAACTTACATTCCAACTGGTCTTATTTCACACATTGTAGCATATGTAATGTAGCATGTAAGTAGAATCATTAACATGTAAGAAAAACATACCCTATTAAAATGTAAAGCAGGATTTTTAAACTTCAAAAAAATATATAAATGAAGAAAAATCAAGGCAGTCACTCGAAAGAAATAGATACTAACACTGTGGCACTTCTTGTATGGGTTGCTGGTGTGATCCCCTTCTGCACACTGTAAAAAAGTGTTTTTACTGCATTAAGATAGCCATTCTTGAATATTAGTGCAGCTGCAAAGAAAGAACCTTTAAGAAGACATTGTATATGATTGGCCTTCGGAGCACCCTACGGTCTCCACTGAGCATCTCTCTTTCTCTCAGGCCTTAGCTATTGAGACTGGACCAGCATCACTGCTGTCAAGGTTCCCTCTTTAGCAAAAAGTTCAGATGCCAGTGCCCTAATGGTGCTTTACCACCACCTTCTACCATTTACACTCCCTGTAGTGAGGGTCTCTTCTCCTGGTAGGACACACTCAACTCTCTTGGAGACCTTTTACTATGCTCCGTTTTATCCAGGTACCCTTCCTAGAGATGTAGTCACAAACAACCAGTTACTCCACATTTAGAAAAACAACTAATTTATTAATAATACTGGTTGTGTAAATGCAAAAGGAATAATCAGGTCTAACAATATTTGTGTATAGTAAAACAACTGTACACATACAACATTATAAAAAGAAAGCTTGCACACTTGTGCAGGTAAACACATATCTTTCTTACAAGTTGCAGAGTCTTCTTAGCTCACTATGCACTAGGCTTGTTACCTCAATCTCCCTCTCATACCTCTCAACTGTCCCTGATTTTCAGGGATGTCCCTGATTTTGCCTCAAAATTTTACTCTGTCCCTCCTAAAAATTGTGTTTCTGTGACCAAACAGTGGGGTTTATAAGCAGAAAATAATGGCAAACATTAAAGTTACAAACTTGTTCTTCTTTAGAAAATGCATTTTACACTAAGCCCTTTATTCTGCCAGCTTCCTGAGTGAATATCTTCAATTCTGAAGAAGTGTCCCTGATTTTGGTCCTTTGTCCCTGATTTTTTTAAGCCTTGTCCCTGATTTATGAGGCAGGAGGTTGAGAGGTATGCTCCCTCTGCACACGCAGTCAGGTTCCCTTCTTGGACACACAGCAACCCAGGAGAAAAGAGGAAGAGACTATCTGGGTTGAGACATTTATGCCCTATCCTCCCCGCTGTCTTGGTCAAGCAAGGCTGATGTCACTTCCCTGTAGTCAAGTTCATCCATTTATTTATTTATTTATTATTTATTACATTTTGGTGACGGGTAGGCCCACTGAGCCCTGAAGGTCCCTTTTTCAGGGGCGACCCGGGATAACAATACAAGTTGTAAGAATGAACAAGGACATAAGGAACATTTGAGGCATTGTGAGTTACATCATGAGGTGGTTACAGTAAAGAACAAGCATTTGTCAATGCTGAATGTTTGCTTGCTGGCATTGGCATTGGTAGTGTAGAAGTTACAGAGCTGCATAATAGGAATGGCAGTGAAGTATTGAACTGAAGCCAGCCCCACCACCACCCTGCAGAGAGTGACAGGCATTTGGATGTGCCTTTGGGTCATTAGGCATAACGACCATGCCATTTCACCACTCCCTACCCTGCAGACACTGACAAGTGTCACGGTGTGCCTTGGGGTCTTTGGCCCTTATGCACACCCCATTCCATCAGAAAATACAGTAAGATGGGTGCAGTATAGGGGAATGGGGTGAAGTTTGGGCCCGAAGAGTCCGAGGCACACCTTGATGCCTCTCACTGGCTGCAGAGTTGTGTGGGTGGGGTGGAATGGTATGAAGCATAAATGAGCAAGAATCCCAGGTCACACCCCTGATGCCTGTCATTCTCTACAGGGTGGGGCCTTATGGTCGGAAACCCTAACGCCTCAGGCATTCATTGGTATTTTGACTCCAAATTTTCAACATGGTTTTTTGTGACCCCCGCCTCATGAACAGTGGCAATATCAGTTTGTTAGCCGAAAACTGCTTTTGCACAGCGACTATGGCATTTGGCACCACAGGTGTAAAAACACATTCCGAACAGGATGTGAAAAATGACAGCTGTACTGTTCATGGGGAGGTGTAACAAATGACAATGTTGAAAATCTGCTGTGAAAATCTTAAAAAAACTGGTGAAGTCACGAGCGTGCATAGAAACTGTGCAACGCACACTCGTAATGTAACTAGTTTGGGGATTTTTTTAGAGCAGATTGTTAACACAGGCATTTTGGGACCTCCGATTATGAACAGTGTCAGTGTGATTTTCTTTATCTGTCCTGAACAATGATTTCCCACAGCGACCACGCATTTCTGTGCTGAAAGTGTGAAAACACATGTCAGCCATGTTGTGGAAAATGACAGCTGTACTGTTCATAAGGAGGTGTGGAAAAATGCCACTGGTGAAAATCTGGACTGAAAATATTACAAATTCATGAACCTACGAGGATGCGTGGAAACTGCGCAATGCTCACTCGTAACACAGTCATTTTATGGAGTTTTGTCACCAAATTTTCAACATAGCCATTTTAAGACCTCTGCTCATGACCAGTATCACTGTGATTTTCTTAATCTGTCCCAAACATTGTTTTCGCACACCAACTGTACCATTGTGCGCTACATGTACGGAAACACATTTTGGGTGAGATGTGAAAAATGGTAGCTGTACTGCTCATAAGGAAGTGCGGTAAAATGGCACTGTTGAAAATCTGGTGTGCAAATATTACAATCGCAAACTTGCCAGCGTGCGTAGGAACTGCGCAACGTGCGCTCCTAAAACAGTCATTTTTTGGAAATTTTTTCACCAAATGTTCAACATAGCCATTTTAAGACCTCTGCTCATGACCAGTGTCGCTGTGATTTTCTTACTGTGTCCCAAACATTGATTTCAAGACACCAACTGCGCCAATAGCGCTATATGGGCAGAAACAGCCAGGGCGCAGATGTGAAAAATAACAACTGTACTGCTCATAAGGAGGTGTGGTAAAATGGCAATGTTGAAAATCTGGAGTGAAAATATTGAAAATTTGAGAACTTACGAGCGTGCGTAGGAACTCTGCAATGCACGCTCGTAAAACAGTCATTTCTAGGAATGTTTTCACCAAATTTTCAACATAGCCATTTTAAGACCTCTGCTCATGAACAGTGTCACTATGATTTTCTTACCGTGTCCCAAACATTGATTTCACACACCGACTGTGCCATTGTGCGCTACATGGGCAGAAACACATTTTGGGTGAGATGTGAAAAATGACAGCTGTACTGCTCATAGGAAGGTGTGGTAAAATGGCAATGTTGAAAATCTGGAGTGAAAATATTGAAAATTCGTGAACTTACGAGCGTGCGTAGGAACTACGCAACACACGCTCAATAAAACAGTCATTTTAGATTTTTCCCACCAATTTTAAATAGGCTTTTGATAGCCCACCTTATGAACACTGGCAGTGTCGTTTCATTAATCATTATGGAAAGGTGATTTCGTGCAGTGGCTGTGAAATCACCCTTCGGGCCTGAGTAATGCCATGACAGTGACAGCATTCATGAGAAGGGGTCGAAAAACCCATGTTGAAAATTTGGTGCAAAAATTCCAAAAAATGCCTGAGATATGCAATAAAGTTGAAAAAACCCTATCTATCCCACTATACAGCTTACCAGCATTTCCTCAGTTCGCGGTCGGCTTTGAAGAGTGCAGACGTGTTCCCAGTCCGCTGAAGATGGTCGCGCCGAGCTCAGAGGTAAGTATGGGGTGAGGGGTGTGGAGAGAGGAGGTGCGAGTGGGTGGGTGCAGGTTGTGGGGGGCAAGGAGGCCGAGGACATTTTTTAGTTTACAGTTTTTTTTATTTAAGATGACGAGGACATTTGCCACACTGGGGTGGACTCCAGCGTGGCAGCTGGAGGATGTTGATTGGCCGGGCGGAGCCGGCGGGGATTGGGCACCCCGTCAGCCATAACATCATTTTGCCACGCTGGAGTGGGCTCCCAGCGTGGCACCTGGATGCTTGGGGGGGGCGTGCAGCCGATGGGGGATTAGGCACCCCCATCGACTGTACAGTGTGGGAGGGGAAGGGGAAGGTGCATGAGTACGCAGTGTGCGTGTGTGCATGCATGTGTGTGTGTGGAGGAGGGAGCTCTGCTCACTGAAGCGGAGCTCTCCCTTTCAACTGTATGCCACTGCATTTTCGGCTGTCATAGACAGCTGGAGCAGTGATTGGCACACTGCGACCGCACCTGCAGACACACTGACTGAATTAGAAGAGGCTGACACACCTCTGGAAAATTCGGATAATGGCACTATGTTTCTTGCACATTCATGCAAGCAAACATAAAAATAGTGGATACAGGCATGGTTACAGGCATGGTAAAACCATGTCAAGCCTGGAATTTTGGGTGATGCCTACCTTGTGATATTATCTGTCCATGGTGTCTCTGGGACCTGACTTCTTCTCACAGAATATCTAGCATTGGGAGGGCTTGGCCCGGGGTTTAATGTGGGGAATAGCTCCTCCCACAACCTCTACTTAAGCCCCCCACTAATGGACCTTCCTTGCTTAGGGAGTGTTTTTCCCTGGGCTCCCTGCGTGGCTTGTGTGGCTGTGCTTCCCTGTGCTCTTGCCTGGTTTGTCTCTGTGTTGCCCCCCCCTTTTGTCTCCCTCCCCTTCCCTACCTCTGTTCTGTGCCTCCCCTTGTCCTGCATTCTGGTTTGTCTCCCGGCCACTCGGGCCTCCTCCCTGCTCCTTTTCCTCATTTCCACGTCTGTAGTGGGGCTCCCTCTTCCTCTTTCCCTGTTTCCTTTTTGGCCTTCTGGTGCCACTTCCATGCATCCCCGCTACTCTCCTGACCCATCAACTTCTGTCCCACATTCGCTTTCCCTTTCTGCTTTAGCTAGTCTTGCACGGCAGTCACCGGCACTGCAGGCCCTTCGATACCAGGCTCACCAACATCATTCCAGACCAATACATGCCCATTTCTGGACCCCTTGGATTGACTATGCTGCTGATGAGACTGTTCCACAGTCTCCTTTGAGCTTCCCTTCTGCTCCACCATACCTGCTGCTCCTCCTTCCACGCAACCCTCTGAGAGCTCTAGCCCAGTATTCACTCCTGCCTTGCTACTCCACAGAGCCATGGACTCTACTGCTAACGCCACCAACTTCTACCAGTAAGTACAGTTATGTTCCACTTCCCCTCCATTCACTGAATTAGACGATGCCTTACCTCATTATTCTATTGACTTTCTCTTCGCAACTGATTGGTTTCTGGAATACATTCTCACTATAAAGCAGCCCACTAGCTGATCAATTTTGACTTCTCCACTAGCCTCACCTACTACTGCACTGCTACACTATCAGTTTTTCCTAATGCACTCATTTATACAAAACTGTTTAGGATCATAATGGGGGTGGGTTGGCCTCATTTGTTTTTATTGCAGGAAGGTATGTCACTCTCTAGACTTTCCCCAATGCATGAAGTCAACTCAGCTGTAACAGCAATCCTCAGTTGCCAGAAATGAGAAGTGGAGCTCCAGCCATAACCCTGCCAGTACTATATCACACCTAATCAGTTCTATCCTCCGATTCCAAATAAAGGACATTTCAGGGCTTTGGCTCTATGAAGTCAGATATATGGGACCTCACCCCTGTTACAATTTCCATTGCATATCTCTGCACATCATATTACCAACACCATATGGTACTGAGCCTTCCTCATTACCTTCCCTCATCAGTCCTTTCCTACTTTCCAGTCTTCTACTATATATACTCCAGAGCACTTCCCCATCCACTATTGCTATTTGTGTCTACCTTACCCTTCATCATATATGTCTCTCACTCCTACCACTTAGTGTTCCTATACTACATTTGAATACTGGTCTATATTCATGTCCTATACCTACTCTATTACTACTTCCCCTCTCCCCATGCAGCAGTGTTGTGCCTCAGCCAGCCCATACCAGAAGTATTTCTGAACTCCATGCCTAATTCACACTTTGAGGTGCTGAGCAAAGGCAAACTTCCCCTGTCTACTGGGGATGGGATTCGGTTATGACCACTACCTCCTACTTAACAGCTTGACATCCTCCATCCCTAACTCTGCTTGGCAGCATCAAGTGAAGGTTTGCTCACCGAGACTACCAGGGATGAGAGCCATGTCTACAATCTACAGACTGTAACATATCTTCTTTACCACATAGCAGTCACCGCTTCCCTTCGGGAATGGAACTCCTACACCTCATGTACTCTCATCATTCTAACTATACCTAGCTGCCTCAAGTCACCATCATCTGTCTCTGCCATCTCTGACAGGTACCTGGGTTTACAGTCTACTGCTTCAACTTATGCATTCTCAGCCTGCTGCCCAGATGCTGCTTCCCTTCTGGAACTGGACCTCCTACTGCTAGCGGTCTCCATTTCTCATTGCCCGCAGCCTTTTTTCTAGCCTCACACACTACCTTACCTGGTCCTTAACCCAAGGCTTCATTGCTGTGTCCACTGTCTGCTCCCTCTACCCGATACAGGTTGCTACTTCTTCGCGAACAGGGCCTTTCCACTCCACCGGCCTTTCACTTCTCTGCCTGATGACATCGACTGTGGGTCTTCCCCCCATTTATCGGGCATGGTAGCCTGTTACTGAATCCGCTCTTTACTGCATCCCCTGACTCATGCTCAATTGTCGCTTCCTTCTGAACCCAGACCTCATCTACTTGTTTGCCACCATCCTGCCAGTTTGCCACTTCCCTCCAATCAAGGGACCCCCTCTACTTTAAATGAATTGCATCCTTTTGCTCCGCTTTTCTATAGACTGTCATACTCTACCCCTTGGTCTCCTGACCCTCATGACTGGTTCTTGCCAGCTGGTCTGGTATCTTTTTTTGATCCAGTTTGCCTGCCTCTGGGACTTCCTTGCTGTAGGTCTCTCTTCCAGTTGATGGCAGAGTTTAGTTTCTATATTCAGACATGGGACCTTTATCCTTCTTCACTCCAACTCCTTTCATCCCTTCTCTAGTTAGTGGAAACCATGGTAGGCCATAGGACTACTGTATCTCAACCTAGATGATCTGAGTACTGCGCTTCACTTTTAGAACTCCATGGATTGTCTTCTAGTGACTGATACAGCCTTCCTGCATCCTGCTGCTGTTAGCTGGGGGCTGACCTAGTTCTGTTCTTTCCTGCAAGTTTTGTCATCCAGCTTCTCCTAGCTCTTCACCTTCCCTGGATAATGACTCCAGTTCCTCAAGATTCATCCGGACTTCCTTCCCATTTGACTGGCCGGCTCTCACCCCTCCCTTGCAGGCTCAGGGCTTTGTGCTGTTTGCTGTGGCTCTTTTGGGCCTAATACCTTATCTTCGACCAATACTTCTACCAGGTCAATTACTTCCATATTATTCAATTCATACTCCTACTTTTACCCTTCCACTTCTCATTGGATCACTCATTCATTACTCCAGAGAAATACTACTGCTTGCAAACATCCCTTGGTTAGCATGCCTCATAGACTCTCATGCCATCATAGAGTTTTTTATACTGCCAACCAGCTCCTCATAATCATTCATGGAATCCCATTCACCCAGATATAGGAAGATCTTCTCTGTCTCTATTGGATATACCCTCCGACTCCTGTCCATTCCATTACTGTGATCTCCCTGTCTATCACTGGCTATCCTCCTACAAGCAAATGACTTAAATCCTTCTGCTATGCCCCTACTTCAAAATTAGTAGACCTTCTACAGATACCAGGAACTACAAGATAACCCATTCAACTACAAACATCATCTGTCTTACCTTTTGCAGTCTCTCCTACTAACACTGACTCTGTTGACCACGTTACTCGACTCCTACTCCTCAGCAGCCATTGTTTGTTTTATGAATTTCACAGATGTCTTCCAGAATATTCATAGTGTGATATTCACTGCTTAGCTGATTACTAACTCTGCACCATCCAAACCATCATTCTTGTTCCTGGACATTGTCATTCCTTATACAATCATTCGCACCTTTTCACCTAGTACCTTCAGCCGGGTTAACTGCTCTTCCTGCAAACCCTACAGCCTCTCCTTCTTGAATTACCTTCATTAATCTCTGCAGTAAAGACTATCTCCAAGAATTGGCTCTCCCAAATTCTATCCGACAATCTGTTAACAGTCAAGTTAAATTCACTAACTCAGTCTTGCCTCCCAAATCAGTCCAAATCAGCACTAGCAAAAAGATCCTATGGCATCCTACTCTAATCGATCTCACTACCAATTCAGCCTAGAGATTATCCCTTATATCTGCCTCCAAGCATCTCTCAAGTACCTTGACATCAGGATTACCATAAACTTAACCAACCATATGCTACCACTTACTTCAGCAGCACACCAGCAGAGTATTTACATAGAAAGTCAAGAACGTCATGACCAAAGAATCCATCCATACCTTATACTGAATTTCCAATCAGTCCCCATATACATTAGGATATCATCTGGATCGCTCCACTAATCTTTTTCTATTTATTTACTAATAACTTATGGCATTACTCTCATCAGTCATTCATACTCTCATCTACTCATTTTACTCTGGGATGCTTACTTAGTGCCTTATCACTCACTAATCGATTCTTTTCCTCCAAACTACCTTGAACATCAAACCTTACACAATTGGATCAGTCACCCATAACTTTACTACTCATTGCAGCTCCCACAGTGTACTTGTTCTCCCGACTCATTACACCCCTACAATCCCTTTCTATATGCATTTTTCATCACCTTGGAAATATGGGCTACATTAGCCCTTCTTCAAATGGATGTGCTTCACACATAGGATTCTACCATTCCTTCAGAAAAGAAGTACCCTTCATCCTCAGGGACCATCATTCAGTATGCATCATCCTTGGACTGAAAATGAACCATCATCTCCAGAGCACTCAAAGATTCTCTTCTACTCAGTGGAAGTGTAGCAGTGAGTATACTTACCAAACTGTGGTAAATTTACCCTTTTCCCCCACCATGAATGGCAGCAAACTTGGTGATGCATTGCTTGGCAAGTGGTGTAAACTGCCATGTGGACTGGCAGCACTGCTCGCATCAAGGCAATGGGGTTGGTCCCATGATGTCTGTATTAAAAAGTGGAATAGAAGACTGGTGATCAGCTCAAACAGTGCATAAACTATTTGAATGAATCCAAATTGTGGAGTTTGTACTGAGGAATAAGCTGCAGCCCCTTTTGGCCATGGGCAGTGTGGTGATTTTTCCTTTCAGGCACCCGAATCCATGTGGACCATCCACACATCACCCAGTGTGTCAGGGCTAAGTATCATGAAACACCCACCCCTGCCTGGACTCATGGCCTCTCTCAGCATGGCTTGTCCCAGCACTGATAGGGACCATGTAGATGAAACTCAGATGTGGCACAGGAGGTGGATGCAGGACTGGAGGGGACTGTTGGTAAGAGCAGTGTAGTTGTGTAAATGTAAAAATATTTGTATGACTCCACCCACTTCTAGGCAAGCAAAACATGGACACCTCTGTTATTTTTCATACAGGTTATTTAATCATCACAATTAAATCAGTGTGAGCTGATAAATGTCTGTTTCTCTCATGAAATAAAGGCATCCTATCCTTAATCATCAAATATTGTACTTTCAGACACACACATTTGTACTTACTACTTTTTCAGGCTCAACACAGATATTTTATATTTCCCCCAAAAGTCAGTGAGATACATGCACAACACATTTGAAGTCAGAACCATAGTAGGCCCAGTATTATTTTCATTTGATTAATACTAGATATAAAAAGATAGCCTTATGTTTTTGGGATGCCCAGCTCAGTTGGTCCTTGGCAGTGATGACTTTATGTTTCAAGGAGCTCAGCTGGATTGTTTGTTGGTTATAGTGGCTTTATGTTTTTTGGGGTCCAAATGGATTGCTTGTTGGTTATAGTGACATTATGTTTTTCCTGCGTCCAGATGGATCGTTTGTTGATTATAGTGGCTTTATGTTTTTTGGGGGTCCAGATAGGTTGTTAGTTGGCAGTGGTGGCCTTTTGTTATTTGGGGCTCAGCTGCGTTTTTAGTTGGCAGTACTGATGTATATTTGCGGGTTGCCCTTCAGGATTATTAGTTGGCAGTGGTGGCCTTAGTGTTTTTGGTGGAGCGCAGCTGGGTTTTTAGTTTGACAGTCTACAGAGAGATGTTACATGCACTTAGCATAGCTAGAAACCCAGTTGTTGTATAAATATATTCCAACAGTAAAAACAAATAAATAAATAGTAGCTACTAGTTATTTATTTCCTCACTTGTACTGTTGAAGTATAGTTATGAAACAATAGTTATGCTCTAAATACATTGATGGCATCATTGCAAAACATTATCTTTGATATTTTATTATTTGAACACGTCATAGGTTTAGCAGACATTGCTCTGCATGAGTACATATTTGATAGTACCAGACTTCTAACTATGTTAAGTGCAGGCAGCAGCTCTCTGTGGACTATGTAAATGTGATAATGTGCAATAGCCAGCCCATTCCCCTGCACCACCCCAAATCTGAAAAAAAACTGCAGCAGCTCACAAACTAACACTTGTTTGGATGTACTAGTGGGTTGTTAGTTGGCACCGATAGTCTTATGTTTGGGGGGCCCAGCTGGGTTGTTTGTCAGCAGTGGTCGCCATATATTTCTTAGTGGCTCAGCTGACTTGCCAGTTGACAGTGGTGACCTTATGTTTTGTGGGGCCCAGTCTGGTTGCTAGTTGGCAGTGATGGACTTTTTTGTGGAAGCAGTTGGCAGAAAATGTGACTGGTCCCCATTCTTTTTTCTTCCCCACTTTTGAGGGGGCAGCCCAGCTGGGTTGTCAGTTGAAAGTGATGGCCTTATATTTTGGGGGCCTAGCTGGGTTATTAATGATAGTGATGGCCTTATGCATTTTGAAGAGCCCAACTGAGTTGTTCCTTGACTGTGATAACTTATGTTATTGGGGGGGAGGCATCTACGTTGCTTCTTGGTAGTAGCTTTTGATTTTCGTGGTTCCCAGTAGGGTTAGTCATGGGTTGCCTCTCACCCTTTCTCACTTCCTGGCTCTGACTAGTTAACCAGTACCATGGCAACCATATTCACTGCATTTTGATGGACTGTGCACTGTAAGGTCCGCCTACAAGGGGATTAGCAAGCAGGATAACAGTGATATTTGAAGATGCAGGGCTTGGAGTCTGGGCCCAATTGGGGGAGCAGCATGGCTGCCAGGTTGCAGCCAGACAACAGGGTGGCTGTAATTCCTATATAATACCCATTATCTCCAGCAACCCCTCGCATGAGTGACTCTGAAATGTAAGTGCCACAAAACAGTAGTGTGGCATCTACCTAAGTGAAATCCACAGAGATGACAGCAGGCCACAGACTATGGTGCTCAAAGAAGAGCAGGTAGTATAAGTAAAGGGAAGAGTAAATAAAAGTTCAAAAAAGATAGCAGATGTTCCCTACCTAGAGATTGTCTCTGGAGTAGGCAGCTGGTAGTAGCAGTGGTATTAAGAGATCTCAGATATTCTCTATCTATGGTCAGCCTACAGGGGATTAAGTTCCAAAGAAGAAAACAGTGTAGTTCAGGGTGGGTGCAGCTAAGAGGTGGCTAACCCCAAATGATTCAAAATTGAAACCAAATAGCTGTACACCAACCAACTAAATGCTACACAAAACAAACTTTCAGAAAAGTGAGTATCTTTTATTAAACAATAAAAAACTATAACATTGAATAGCAGCCCGTTGCTGTGTAATGCTCACACCCCAGTGCTTCACCCCCAAGTCTTCATCAGGGGGCAGGGAATCAAAGACCTGACAACACTTAAATTGTCCCACAAACGTGATGTCATAGTGAAAAGCAGTTGAAACAGGTGAATCACATCATATTAGTGAAACAAACATTAAAACACAAACAGTGCAAGATTTCAATAGAAAACAGTCACATCAAAAATCATCTTAGCATAATATAACCTTTCTCTGGCACATTTCATAACTTCAGTTGCAAAAAAACTATTATTTAGCTAAAAATGTCCCCACCCACAAAATAATACTGCAATCACCCCTCTATTTTCAAACTAGTTCCATGAGGATCTGGCATAAGTAAAATTCTAGGAGGAAGGAATGTAAGGGCCAGTGGCTTTTTAGGAAGCAGACACACCTATAGGAGAAAAAAATGCTATATTAAGTTAATTTAATTTAAACCCTCACACAACTGAACTATCATGAAAACTATTATTTTACAACAATTAAACAGGTTAATATAATAACAAATATTCATACATCCAAATTAACCAAAGAACCAGATCAATATAAGAGAAAGAAGGGGGGAATAGCCAGGGGGAGAGGGGCAGGAGGACATTGAAAACACTAAAGGAGAATGTACAGCTCCATGCACCAAGTGAACAATATTCAATATTCAAAGCATGGAATAGAGCACACATTAAAGGAGGGAAAAATATTGGGAAGGGTGGGAGAGAAGTGGAGAAAAAGAAAATGAAAATTCAATGTAAACATGCAAATCATCTTAGGAATGGTTTCAGATTCCATATCTCATTTAATCTGCTCGTATATTCTGTACCTAAATGGAAGATCCAAAATCTGTCCTTTTTTAGAAGTAATTTAAGTTGATCCCAGCCTCTTTTAGGAGGCTTTACACATTTAGTCCTTGAGCCTGATTCTGAAAAGGTTCCACCGAATGCAGGGTGCTTGAGTCAAACAGCAATGATGCAAGTTGCACCTTGCATCATTTGTTGTGGGACACCCTATTCTGGTATGCAGTCTGCACTGGTGAGGGAATCCGCTGCACAACAGGGGCACTGCGCCCCCCCTTGCAACCTGCACCTGGGTACACCAGGTTGCAAGGGGCTTGCACCATGGTGGGGCTGCAACAGCCACCTATTTCCTATTCCAGAAACCCTGCAATGGTGGAAAGAGGGGGTCACATTAGACTACCCAGGAGGTGGTATAAACCCCTTGCTGCAATGCCCTGCAAGGTGGGGAGCTGTTGAGGGGCCCCATATGTGTTCTCCAGAGTTTAGTAGGGACAGGGGTGTACCCCAGAGGTGTTAGGGTGCCAGTGTGTATGCCAAGAGTGTGATCAGGCACCCGGTGGGGGTGACAGTCATTTGGCATTGCAAAAACTGGTAGGTGGCTAGCGTTGACAAGGGCACCCCTGATGGGTGCCGATCATCTCCCCCCAGCATCTACACTTGTTCCTCAACACCTCATTGTAATCACTTGTGCCACATCTGTCCCAGGGGCACCACAGGCATTGCAATCCCTCTTGCACCAGTGGGTTGGGGTGGGCGGATTCATCTGTGGTGCTAGCCTGCAGTTGTGGCATTTCCCTGGTGCAGTGGCGCAGGAACCCTCAATGTTCATTAGAATCGGCTGCATGGTCTCCGACGCACCTGGAGTGTGCCACAACCTTAGATCACCAGAACTTTGCAGCAATCTAAGGGCTCTTTCAGAATCAGACCCTCCCCCCCATGTACTTAAGCCATTTGTGGTCAGAGCCGTAATGTTCTAAAAAGTGTTTTCCTACTGTTTTGTCTGCCCTTTTGTTTATAATAGAGTATACATGTTCTTGGATTCACTCCTTCAGTGTTCTTACTGTTCTGCCCACATTTCCAAATCCACAAGTGCACCATATCAGGTATACCATGAACGTGGTATTACAAGAGACAAAGTCCTTAATAACAATTCAGTCATTCCCTGCAAAAGCATCCAAATCTTTACCAACCTGCATATAGAAACATAGAAACATAGAAGTTGACGGCAGATAAGGACCGCAAGGCCCATCCAGTCTGCCCATTTCTTTTTCTACCTTATAAATGTGCCATCGGCCTTTGCTCTGTCAGTGACCTATCTATTCATAGTCATTTGTATTGCTCCCTTATGCCTATCCCATGCCTGTTTGAAGCCCTGCACTGTATTCATAGCCACCACTTCTTGTGGTAAGCTATTCCATGCATCTACCACCCTTTCTGTGAAAAGAATTTCCTCACATTCCCCCTTAATCGCCTCCCTCTAATCTCATACTGTGTCCTCTTGTCCTGCAATTTTTCTTATATTTAAACATGTTAGACTCTTTCACCTTGTTTATGCCCTTAAGGTGTTTAAATGTCTCGATCATATCACCTCTCTCCCTCCTTTGCTCAATGGTATACATATTGAGCTCCGTTAATCTGTCCTCATATGTCTTCTGATGCAGTCCCTGCACCATTTTGGTTGCCTTTCTGGACTGCCTCAATTTGGTTAATGTCCTTGTGAAGGTGTGGCCTCCAATACTGCCGCAGTACTCCAGATGGGGCCTAACCTAATGTCTTGTACAGAGGGATTATTACCTCCCTCTTACGACTTGTGATACCCCTACTATACACCCTAACACCCCCAGCCTTACCTACTGCTTTAGAGGTCTGCTTGGATGATTTTAGGTCATCAGTGATGATGATGCCCAAGTCTCTTTCTTCCTTGTGACTGCTAGCAACTCCTCCCAGCCTATAAGTGGCTTCAGGGTTTCTCTTCCCTATGTGCATGATTTTGCACTTCTTTGCATTAAATCCCAGTTGCCACTCTTCTGACCATTTTGCTAGTTTATCCAGATCTCTTCTCATTCTGCCCACCCCATCTGGATCATCTACTCTGTTGCAGATCTTGGTGTCATCTGCAAACAGACAAGCCTTACCTCTAGTCCATCTGCAAGGTCACTAATGAAGATGTTGAATAGGACTGGCCCCAGGACTGATCCCTGAGGTACCCACTTGTGACTTGCATCTCTTCTGACTGTATACCATTTACCACCACTCTCTGTTTTCTGCCAGTCAACCAGTTTGCCACCCAGTTGACCAACTTCTGACCCACCCGAGCCTACCTAGCTTATTTATCAATCTTCTATGTGGAACAGTGTCAAAGCTTTGCTGAAGTCAAGGTAGGCGACATCAACTGCTCCCCTGGTCCACCACTCTGGTTACCCAGTCAAAGAAATCTATGAGATTAGTTTGACAGGACCTTCCTTTGTAAACCCATGCTGTCTTGGATCCTGTGCCCCTATGGATTCCAGGTGTTGCACTATCCTTTCCTTAAGGAGTGCCTCCATAATCTTGCCCACTACTGAGGTAAGACTGACTGGTCTGTAGTTCCCGCCTCCTCCCTGCTACCACTCTGTGGAGCCGGGATCACATGAGCCCTTCTCCAGTCTTCTGGGACCTCTCCTGTGCTCAGAGACTCACTAAACAATTCTGCTAATGGCTCTGCTAGTTCCTCCTTTAGCTCCTTAAGTACCCTGGGATGTATGCCATCAGGTCCCATTGCCTTATCCACCCTGAGCTTGCAAGCTCTTGTAGGACCCTTTCTTTTGTGAAGGGAGTAGTGCTCACCTCCTCCCCTGTGTCCATGATGCTGAGCTGTGGGCCCTGCCCTACCTTCTCTTCAGTAAATACTGAGCAAAGTATCTATTTAGGATAGATGCCTTTACAGGGTCCTCCTCCTCACATGCTCCTTTTTCTCCATTAAGCTTAGCAATACCCCTCTGGACTTTCTCTTTTCACTAATGTATCTATAGAAAGTCTTGTCACCTTCTTTTACTGTTCGTGCTAGTGTTTCCTCAGTTTGGGACTTTGCCTGCCTTACTGCCTTACCTGCTTCCCTTAGGGCAGTTTGGTATGCCTCCCTATCTTCATCCCGCTGTGTTCCCTTATATTTTCTGAAGGCCAGCCTTTTGGCTCTGACCTTTTCTGCTACTGTATTTGAGAACCAAAGTGGTTTCCTTCTTCTTTTGCACTTCCTTTTCTGTCTAACACAATGGGATGTTGCTTCAAGTATTGTATCCTTTATGCTTGCCCACTTTGCCTGTACCTCCTCACCTGTGTTTCTTTTTGCCAGGGCTAGCTTAACTCTGTTGGCCATCTTATCAAAGTCAGCTCCTCTGAAGTCCCATATTTTTGCCTTGGAATGGGATGATTTAGATGTAGTAGCCAAATTGAACCATACCATGTGATGGTCACTGGACCCCAGGTGACCTTCTACCTGGAGATCTGTGATCCCTTCTTTGTTAGTCAGTACTAGATCTAGGATAGCCCTGTCTCTTGTGGGTTGCTGTACCAGTTGTTTGAGGCCCTCCCCTGCAGGGAATCCACTATGAGTCTAGTTCTGGCAGATGTTCCTGCTGGTATTGACCAATCTATATCTGGCATGTTGAGGTCTCCATTATCAGAACCTCCCCTTTAGCTGTCATGTTTTGTATATCTTCTAACAGTAATGTGTCTATGTCCTCCCTCTGGTCTGGGGGCCTGTAGACAACCCCAGTTCTTATGGCTGTCCCATTTCCTGTTTCCAGGGTGACCCACAGTTCTTCTGGCTCCTTATGTGTATTCTGAATTTCTGTAGCTTTGATATTTTCATTAACATACAGGGCCTCCTCCCCCCTTTTGCACCTCGTCTCTTCTGAGACAATACATAGCCAGGTACTGAAGTCTCCCAAGTGTGGTTACTGGTAAACCACGTCTCACTAGTTGCTACTATGTCAGTTTAGCCTCTGACATTGTGCCTGCAGGTCTGGGATCTTATTTCCCAGGCTGTGAGCATTTTGTACATGATTTTCCATTGGCCAGATTTTGGTGTGTTAGTTGTTGGGTGAAGTTTGGCATTACCCTGTGCATCGTATGGAGACAAACCTTTTTCTTACCTGGTGATGCAAATGAATGGCAAACACGCTGAATTCCTGTTTGACCACTAGCTGAGGGGGGAAGGGTGTTCTTCCCATTCGACGTATGGGGTGCTGCACCCCTCTCCCCATTTGCTAGTTTAAATATTCTGCAAAGACGTCAAACTTCTGCCCCAATGCACTGACTCCCTCTTTAGTCAGATGCAGTCCATCAAATTTAAAGAACTTTCGCTCCCAGAACTGTTTATATTGGTAAACATTGCAGTTTAAACATTTGTAACAGCCAGCAGGTTTTATGGGCAGCCAACTATTCTGGGACATTTTCATTTGACAGAACAACATGGTTCCTGATGTTGGGTCCCTTCCTAATCATCACCCTGGGCTTAGCCTCCACAACCTTTTCTACTGTTCTATCCTCTAAAAGTATTGGCAACTTTCTCCAAATTATACTACTGCCTTCTCCCACATTATTGTATTCAGTTGCATATGTGACTGGTCCCCATTCTTTTTCTTATCATTAGTGCCTTTGGTGTTTTTTTCTCACTGCCACGTGTGCTTTAAAGTATTTGATCAAACTCAGTGTCCTCAGTACAATTCCTTCAGATGCACAATAGCTGTTAATAGGGAATGGAATTTTTTAAACTGGGAGGATCAAAACTATCATACTGCAGTACTGCATTTGTAGCAGTATGTTTCCTATTCTATTTGATGAGAATTCTGTTGTTTGTGACATCACCTATTAATGTGATGTCTAAAAAATCTGTTCTCTATGGATAGTTAGTTTGATAATCAAGCAGAGGAGCTGAAGGACAGATTTAGAGCCAGGGGGTATAAGGAGGATTTATTGAATAAAGCCCATGTAGAAGTGAGAAAAAACACCAAAGGGAACTAATGAATGGCACTAACGATAAGAAAAAAGAATAAGGACCCGTCACATTTGCAACCAAATGTAATAATGTGGGGGAAGAAATTGGTATAATCTGGAGAAAGTGGCCAATTCTTTTAAGGGATAGGACAGTATGAGAGACTATGGGGGCTAAGCTCAGGGTGATGTTTAGGAGGGGACCCAGCATCAGGAACTGTTTTGTTCAGAGTCAGTTCTGTCAATGAGAACATCTCAGAATAGCTGGCTGCCCGTAAAAGCTGCTGACTGTTACAAATGCTTAAACTGACCCAAGCCATCTCCAGGAGCAATGCCATGTCCCATTATTTGCCATTTTTTGAATTACCTTGAGCAACAACATTTTCTGGAAAAAGTGATAGAGTTACAAGAAGTGAAATGGGAAAATGCCAGGCTCAGAATTGCCCAAAATTTACTGGGGTCAGTTAGGGCAAAGCGTACTGCTTTTCATCCTATTTTATCGAAAATTATAGCTGCAGGCCTTCGCTTTAAAATGGGGTATCCAGCTAGACTACAGGCACTAGTGGATGGTACCTGGTCAACATACGAGAATCCTGAAGCTGCTCTCTCGGGATTGAAGGCTGCTCTGCCTGATCTGTTTCGGGACACCTGATCTGGTTGGTCGGTCTTACTCCACTCTGTTTTGGAAAGGAGAAGAATTTTTCCATGTTGCTGTACCAAAAGAGGAATGAACACTGGTCTGGTTTTGTGGACTCTCGAATTTCATGACGGAGGGGACTATCTTCAGTGTAATCCTGACCTTTTGCATTTTTCATCTCAGCGCTCAGTGTTTTGGAGCAACCTCACATCTTGGGACTTTCTCTCTGGGAGGTTGTGTTTTGTCTGGGAGGAGTTCCCTTTTTTCCTCACATGGATCACATTTTCCGGTTTCTATTTTCCAGGGACACTTAATTATCTCTCATGATCTAGTTAATATGATGAAAACCCTCAAGCTTGATGTGTTTGATTACTGGGGCACTGTTCGAGAGAGAGCGACCTTTTGGTCTCAATGTTTTTTTGGGATATTATCACTAGAGGGCACTTTTGCTGTAATTTTGGTGGATCAACTCCCCTTTACTTATTTGTTTCTGGAATTCATTTTTCTTGGGTATAGATAGCAGTGGGCGCACAGATGGAGATCCACTACTTGGGAGCATTTAGTTTACTAGCGAATATGTGTTTCCGGGAAAGTTTGCAATTTTGCCAATGGCAGCAGTTATGAGAGCATACTCAGCTATTAAGCCTTACATTGTGTGTTTTCTGTTTTTCCTCAGAACTCGGGTTTTCTGGATTGCTCCCAAGTAGGGGTTGCTCTCTTCTCTACTTCTCGTTCTTGTTTTTTTTGTGTCTGGATTTTAGGAGTCCAGTACTTACTTATCATTACTTACATTACCTTTATCTTTGATTTGATGTTGCTGGCTACTGTTTCTATTAGAAGGTTTACATTTTAAGGTGGGGTTTTTGGGTACATGCGTGGGAGGTTGGAGGGGGAGGAAGGAAAGCGGTATTGTGCTGAACGTTGCTTGTGACAGTTGGGGTGGAGGTGATATTGTGTTTAGCATTGTCATATTACTTGTTTGTTGGATGGAGTCGGAATATTTTGGGGGGGTTGGGGTGGTGGATGGGAGAGAAGTTGATATTGGGATGGGTGGGACATACAGCAGCAAACAGGGGTTCGGGTCATTTAAGTCTGATTGTTGTAATTCCTAGATTTCATGTAATGTCCTCCTTCCTTTTCATTTTAGATGGCCAGTAGTATAAACATTGCTACATGGAATGTGAATGGGATAAGGAAAAGAGTTAAACAATACCAAGTGTTAAAACACTTAAGTTTATTACCTTCTCAGATTATTGCAAGAATCTCATTTACTGGAAAGTGAATCTCTGCAACTGAGGAGGCAATAAATCGGGCAGGTGTTTAATGCCTTGGGGTCCACTAACAGCTGTGGGGTTATGATTCTAGTCAATAGAAGCATTCCCTTTATTTCTAAACAAGTTTTCAGGGACCCAGATGGTAGATATGTCCTAGTTCAGGGGAGTCTCTGGTCTATGCCTATTTTACTTGGTAGCATTTATGGGCCTAACGCAGATGATCCAGGCTTCTTCATGAAGCTTATCTCCATACTTCTTCCCATGCTTCCCATTGGTATAATAATAGCCGGGGAACTTCAGTTTGGTTCTTGATCCTGAAGTAGACAGGTCTGGAAGTGGGTTGAGGGGCTTGACGACCAGACAGAGGGCCCTTAGGGACTTTCTGGATCAGTGTGGACTGTGTGATGTGTAGCATGTATTACACCCTAAGGACAGGAAGTATACCTTTAATTCACCAGTACACAGAACCCAGTCTTGCATCGACTACCTTTTTCTCTCTCAGGTCCTCTTGCTGGGGGTCTTAACTGCCTCGATCCAGCCAGGTCTAGTCTCAGATCACTCTCTGGTAACTTCCAAACTAGCCTTCCTTAACATTCCCCATAAAGAAACCCAATGGAAATGAAATGGTCAATTGCTCAAAGACATCAAATACTGTGATCTAATAAAGGAGCAGATTGTTTTCTTTTTCTCCACTAATTCCTCTAAGGATACGACACTTGATATTTTGTGGGGTGCTTTCAAAGCATACATGAGAGGAATTACTATCAGCTTAGCCACAAAAAGGAAAAATACTCGAGAGGCAGAATTACTAGCTTCATTATCTCTAATTAGGTCTTAGGAAACCAAATTATCCTCTAATGCCTCGGAAGAGGATATGAGGAGGCTTTCAGTAGCTAAAGATAAATATTTAGATCTGTTGAGGGAAAAAGCAGAATTATCTATTATTTGTACCAAAGCAAACTACACCGATCAGGGGGAAAAAGCGGGTCACCTGCTAGCCTTAAGGTTAAAGCAGCAGGAATCAGCTATATTTATACCTCCAATTAGGGCCTAGGCGGATGGATCCTTGAAGGTATCCCCTTCTGAGGTTGTGCAGGAGTTTGCCTCCTACTATGAGGATTTATATAGGGACATGGACAACCCTCCTTCCTTAGAAGAGCTTGAGGCCTACCTGAGGGATTCCTCTCTACCCTCTCTATCTGAATCGCAGAGGAATTTTCTATCCTCACCAATATCTCTGGAGGAAATATCAGTGGTCATTGGGGCTTTGCCCTCAGATAAGGTCCCTGGACCAGACGGTTTTTCCGCTTTATTTTATAAAACTTTTTGATCACAGTTATTGCCGGTTCTCCACCAGTTGTACTGTCACATTCTTTCTGGTGCAAAAATAGATATACATTTGTTTGAAGCCCTGATTGTTCTTCTTCCTAAACCCGATAAAGATCTGGAATTAGTGCAAAGCTACAGACCAATCTCTTTATTGAATCAAGATGTTAAAATTTTCTTAAAGATATTGGCCAATAGAATAACAGGAGTTCTTCCTGACCTGATTAATATGTCTGAGGTAGGGTTTATGAGGGGACGTTCATCAGCTGACCATCTACGTACCCTGTCACATGTTGTCTCGGTGTCCAGGGATGTTGCCTTTCCCGGGGGATTGGTCTCCTTGGACACCGAGAAGGCATTTAATCATGTCAATTGGAATTTCCTCTTTCAGGCCCTTAAAGTATTTGGTTTCCCGGCTAAGTTTATAGATTGGATTCGGGCCTTATATAAAACTCCATCTGCTAGAGTCTCTGGCAATGGAGCATTCTCCAAACCCTTTCCTTTCTCTTCCAGTACCTGGCAGGGTTGCCCTCTTTCCCCCCTTTTATTTAATTTATACTTAGAGCCGCTTATCCGGAATATTGTCAATAATCCAGAGATAAGCGGTATCCCGATAGGTAATCAAGTGGTGAAGATTACGGCTTATGCTGATGATCTCCTCCTTCATTTATCTCATCCAAAAACTTCAATTCCCATCATGTTGAGGGAAATCACCAAGCTCAGTGCACTCTCAAATTACAAGCTGAATATAAATAAATCCTCCATTTTCCCTCTTAATCATAAGGTTTTTAAAAATGATTTGTCTGCTTTTAGTCTCAATTGGTCTCCGTGGGCTCTCAGATACCTTGGTATTAATTTGACGCATAACCCCTCCTCTTGGTTTAAAGACAGTTTGGAGCCTCTCTCCCAAGTGATAGTTCAGGATCTCACTAGATGGTCTAAACTCCCTCTCTCTCTCTGGGGTCGCATTAATATCATTTAAATGAATGTTTTTCCTCATTTATTTTATCCCCTCTCACTTCTTAACTCCTTTACACCGTTATCACGGTTCCAGAAAATGCACAGAATTTTCACAAATTTTATCTGGTCTAATAAACAAGACAGGTTAGCAAATTATAAGCTAGCCGCTCAGAAAATAGATGGAGGACTGCGGATCCCCCATCTGGCAATTTATTACTGGGCTAGTCAAATTGCAAAATATTTACGGTGGGTGAACCTGGGTCCAGAATACTTAAGCCTGGTCTGGCTCAAAATTGAGTTAGATTTTATTCAGTCCGAGAACATTGACCCCCAGACAATGTTCTATCATAAAATAGCCTCCCTTCCTGACACTATTAGTTGTCTCACTATCCGAACGTCCCTCAGAGTCCACACGCAGATTTGTTCATTTCTGCAGTATTCCCCAGTCTTGGACCTGTCTCAGTCCGTTTGGAATTCCCCGTCTTTCACAATAAACAAAAAGATGATATCTTGCAATGGTTGCCTCAGATTGGGGATGGGATAATCTCTACTTTTCTTGATGATGCAGGGGAATGGCTCTCAGTTTCTAATATAATTTGCAAGTTTGACATCCCGTTAACTCTTCACTTCAGGGTGGCCCAATTGAAACGTCTCCTTGCTTCAGTATTTGGTAATATCCCTCCTCGTCCACCTGCTTTTCTGTTTGTATCAGATCTCTCCCCATTATTGGGGTCACCAGGCACTATTTCCAAAACATATCGTGTCCTATATTATTGGAAATATGGGAGACCTGAAGGCCCCACTAGGCTCTGAGTTTCCTATTTTCTTCAATTTACTCCTAACTGGTCAGCTTTATGGAAGTTCTGCCATAAATACGTCTCTCAGGATAGACTCTGCCTTATGCAATACCACATAATACATAACATGTATTATACCCCTGTGAAGCTGAGGAAATGGGTTCTCATAAGTTCGGGAGCCTGTTCCAGAGGATGTCAAAAGGAGGGTACACTTCTTCACGTCTTTTGGTCATGCCCCAAGATAAAGCCATTATAGGTAGCCATACAGAATAACCTAGACCCTATACTGGGTTTGCAGGAGTACTTCACCCCAGATGTATGTTTGTTGGGGGATTTATCCTCTATCAAGGTGAGAATTAGAAGATTTCATATTTCCATGATTGCACTATCTGTTAAAAAAAATTGTGCTTCGGCATTGGAGGGATACAGTAAGCCCAACATATCAGGAATTGGTTAATGAAATTTTGGCTAACCTACGTACTGAGAAAGCAATAGCGAGCCTCCATAATAAGTTGCAGTGGAACAAGAATATTTGGGATCCCCTTCACATGCTAATTATGGACAGAGCTGCTAAGTGAGTTACTATATTCAGTGTTCCTTGACTCATGATACTATATAGCATCTTTCTATCTTTGTATGTACTCTGCTGCTGTATGGGGTGGGGGGAAGGGGGGATGGGGACAGCTCATGTATCATTTTGAGTATAGGCATTGTATGTGGTAACTCTCTGTCCCCTCTAATAGTAAAAATTTACTAATATAATATGAATAAAAAAAAATGCTTAAACTGGAATGTTTGCCAATATATGCCAGTTGTAAAAGATTTGGATGCTTTTGCAGGAAATGACTGAATTGTTATTAGGAACTTCGTCTCTTGTAATACCACATTCGTGGTATACCTGATATGGTGCACTTGTGGATTTGGATATGTAGGCAGAACAGTAAGAACATTGAAGGAGTGAATCCAAGAACATATATATTCCATTATAAACAAAAGGCCAGACAAAACAGTAGGGAGAAACTTTTTAGAAGACCATGGCTCTGACCCCAAATACCTGAAGTACATGCGGACTGAATGTGTAAAGTCTCCTAAAAGAAGCAGGGATCACCTTATACTACTTTTAAAAAGGGAGCGCTTTTGGATCTTCAAGTTCACATTCAAGTTCAAGTTCAAGTTTATTTCACTAGGAAGGCTCCATTGAGAAAACTCATTTACAAGGAGGTTCTGCCAAAGACAATACAATACAGCAAATGCAATACACAGAATTACAGAATTGGTGTACAACACCATAAAGTTCAAGGAAAACGCTAGTATACAATACACTGTAATACTAATATGGAACAGTTGTTTATAATGAGCATGACAGCAGCATACTCTTATATTTTAATAAAAGCATCATTATTCAAAAATTAAAAAAACAATAATACAAATATGGAACAGTTATTTACAATAAGCATAACAGCGACATTGACAGGCAATTGCACAATACTGACATGGGTAATAGCGAGGAATAACTATGAATGGGGGATAAAGTGCTGATTGCTAAGTGGGGTTAATGTAGTGTAGAAGGGTACTGGATCAATACCACACATGCAAGACAGTGCGGTATTAACCACAATGTATAGATAGCACCTGGGTTTACAGCAACAAGTGTAAAACAGTGGTAGGGGAATACTGTTACCCCTGTCGCTGCATGCTGAGTGGGAAGGTATACAAGTTGCTATGTGCTGGGTGCCTGGTCATGCCACTCCTGTGGAGGAGTGGATAGGGCACCAGTACATGGCACAGTTGGGAGACCTGGGACCATGGTTTAGTTTCCCCCCAGGTGTCCCCTGCTACAACTTTTCTTGATGATTTAAAAAAAAATTCCCCCCACCCTAGTTGCTCCCCATCCCAAGGCCCCCTTCCCGGAGTTAGTTATTTAAGTTCTGGGGATTGTGGGGGGGCAAAGCTCCCCCATGCAGGGGTTGTGGGTGATTAAGCCCCCCACAAAAAATATAAAGACCAATTGTTTTCAATGAGTGCAGTGTTCAAAACAGGTTGGTGTTTTGCATGACTCAATTTTTGTACAGCGTTATTTGGCTGTGGCATTTTTAGCCACACTGTTTTGTCCTGTGGTGGAATAACCCCATAATCCATAGAAGGACATGCTAACTAGTGTGACAGTGGCAGTCTTCCTTAAGGGAACTGTTAATTATGGGTTTGGAAAAGATGAATTCAGAAAACCTGTGGAAGGATTACAGTTTATTCCAGGTGGAGGGAATAGTGTAGCTGATGGCAGCTTTACCTGTGAGAATGGTGGAAAAGGGACAAGATATATAGGGGGAGTTTGTTCAGTAGTATTTTATATGCCCAGGTACAACTGGGGAACATCCTTCTGGTAGTGGGGGATGTCCAACCCACTACCAAATAGAGGGCACAGTGGTGGGTCCTGGATGGAGTGTTTATTATAAAAAAAATGGCACGATGGAAGAGGACATCCAGTTTATGCAGGTAGAAGGCTGCGCAACTGTTGTAGATAATGTCAGCATAATCAAGAAGGGTGAGGAAAGTGGCTTGGACTAACCTTTTCTTAATGTCAATAGGGAATAAGGATTTGTTCCTATAGAAGAAACCCAATTTAGTTTTTAGTTTTTTGGCAAACGTTTTGATATGAACAGCGAAGGACAACCTCAAGTGAATCCCCTAGTACAGCTGTAATGGGTACCTGAGTGCTATACCTAAGTAGCAAGGTTGGAGAGAGAGTGTCGGTAAGAAATATATAACCTTTGTTTATTTGCATTTAACAATAGTTTTTTGTAGCTGGTTAAAATTGGATTGTAGTTCAGTGTCAACATCTGTTATGGAAGATTTAGATATGTAAAGGACAGTGTCACCCTTGAAGAAATGTAGTCTGGCTTTGCGAATGTTGTCACTTGAGGAGTTAATATACTGTAGATCAAAACTAGAAGAGGGCCTAAGACAGAACCTTGAGGTTCACCTCTCAGGAGCAGTAAAGGGGAAAATAGAAGTCCATCTGCTTTAATGTGTTAGACTCTTCCTGAGAGGTAGCTAGAGAACCAGTTTACAGTAGAATTGTTTAGGCCATGTGTTTTGAGTTTCAGTAATAGAAGGTTATAACCTACCATGTCAAATGCTTTGCTGAGGTCCAGAAAGACGGCTTTGGTAAAGTATTTGTGATCTAAGGTGGTAAGCCAATTGTTTGTCACTTTAGCCAAGGTGGATACAATACTGTGGTTTTGCCTGAAGCCAGATTGCAACAGGTTAAATAGATTCATGTTTTTGATGCAGTCCGTTAGTTGTGATTTGAGTAATTTCTCCAGTAGTTTGGATAAGACAGGTAATATGGAGATAGGCCTATAGTTGTTGAGGTCACATGGGTCATCGGATTTAAAAGGGGGCAGTATGTGAGCTGTTTTCCATAGGGAGGGACAGTTCCAGTAGCAACTGACATATTGAAAAGGTGGGTTATTGAAGCAGTTAAGAGTAATCAGCTAAATTTAGGAATGAAGGTTCTATGCCATTGGCACCGGCACTGGCTCTCTTTTTGGTGTCTAGTTTCTCTAACATGTCCTCTACTTGTTTAAAGGTTATGGGGGAAGAGGTGAAAGAAGTCTTGGGTTTACAAGCCAGTAGGAGTGTGCTGTAGTGGGGAGTAACCCAAGATCTTTGAGGCCGGGATATAGTCAAATTCTAACCCAGCTGTTGCGAAGTGTGAGTTTAATTTTTCAAGGATTGTGCCTTCGTTTGAGGTTTTGGAACTTTGGAAATTTATTTTGATTGGAATTCTTGGAGGGGCTCTGTGGCCTTCAACAGATTTAATAGTTCACCAGATTTTTGCTGGATTATTCTTTGTACCTTCTAGTGCATTCACATAATAATTCATTTCAACAGCTCTGATAAGTTTCATGCAGGCATGGCAACCAGGATGGTGAGGTAGGTCAAGGTGAGGAGAGAGCAGAGGTTTGCACAGGGGATCAGGAATGGGGAAAAGGGGTTCTTTAGGTATATCAGGGAAAGGAGGAAGGTAACTGGGCAGATTAGCAGACTGAGATCAGTTAGTGGCTGGGCTGAGGAGGCCAGAGAGCAGGTGGAGGTACTTAATGAATACTTTGCCTCAGTCTTCACAAAAGACAATGGAAGACAACATCATACAGGGGAAGTGGGCTAGGAATGAGGAAGGGGGGAAGCTCTCTGATGTTGAAATTCTTGTTGGTATGGTAAGGGAGGCCCTTAAGTCCCTGAAAATGGATAAGGCACTGGGTCCAGGTGGCCTTCAACCCAGAGTGCTGAAGGAGATGGAGGATGTACAATCCAAAAGTACTAAAGCAACCCCCCCCCCACACCCACACACACAGCATAGCATATTTAGACTTTCCTCTACCAAAATTGGCTATATTTACTTCAAGCTCCATGTGAGGAGTGGGTCCTCTTAGTTTCAGACTGGAATTCCAATTTGAGTAAGTTAAATCTCCAACATCAAGGTGGGACCCTTCAATTTAGTCCCTAACTTTTCGGTGCCTCAGTAGCTACTAATTGACTCCTTTTATACTGTGCTCCCATCAAGGATTTTACACAGGTGTTTCAAAGGGAGCATGCTAAGAAGGAGCACCACAGACTCCCTAAACTCAAACAAATCCAAAAATAGCATGCTCAAACCTTTTATGTTACTTCACACATTGAAATTCAGATTTCTTCTAAGGGGTGCTGCTAGGTTGTGGCAAACAACATACAATCCAAAGATACTAGAGCACCCCCTTCCCAGAATAGCATATGCCAAAATTGGCTATATTTACTTCAAACTCTGTGTGAGGAGTTGATCCTCATAATTTCATACTGTAATTCCAATTTGAGTAAGCTAAATCACCAACATCAAGGTGGGACCATTCGATTTAGTCCCTGACTTTCCAGTGCCTCAGTGGCTACTAATTCACTCCTTTTATACTGTGTAAAATCATTGATGGGAGCACATTATAAAAGGTGGTGTCAACCACTGAGGCACTGAAAGACAAGGACTAAAAAGATCCTGCCCGATGAGAGGCCCAACAGAGCAAAGTGAAATGCTAGTCCTAAAACTATGAGGACCAACTCCTCACAGACCTTAAAGTAAATATAGCAAATTTTGCAGAGGAAAGTTTAAATATGCTATGCTGTGGGGGGGGGTGGTAGTATCTTTGGATTGTATGTTTTTTGCCACAACCTAGCAGCACCTCTTAGAAGAAATGTGAATTCCAGTGAATGAAGATGGAGGATGTCCTTGCCGCACCTCTGGCGGACCTTTTTAACTCCTCCCTTCAGATGGGTTGGGTGTCTCAGGATTGGAGGATGTCTCATGTCGTGCCTGTCCACAAAAGAGGCTCACAGGAGGAGCTGGGTAACTACAGACCCATCATTCTAATGTCGGTGGTAGGCAAGATGATGAAGGCCATCTTGAAAGAGAGGCTGGAGGTGTTTCTGGAGATGCAGGGACTTCTGGATGATCACCAGCATGGCTTCATTCAGGGCAGGTCGTGTCAGACTAACCTTGTGGAGTTCTAGGATTGGGTGACAAAGGGGCTGGACCAGGGAAGGCCAGTGGATGTCCTCTTTCTAGACTTCAGCAAGCATTTGACTCAGTGCCACACCCAGAGTTGCTGGATGAGCTGGGGGAAATGGGGGTGGGGGAAAGGATGCTGAGGTGGATAGAGAACTGGCTAACTGGGCAGTTTCAGAATGTGGTGGTTGGGGGGGAGGTATCATCTCCTAGGAGGGTCATTAGCGGGGTCTCACAAGGGTCGGTGTTGGGCCCACTCCTGTTTAATGCTTACATCTCGGACATCGGGGACAGTATCAGGAGTGAGAGGAGCCTCTTTGCTAATGACTTGAAGCTGGGGACAGTGGTGGAAGGGGAGGAGGGTAGAAGAGCCCTACAGGGGGATATGGAGACTTTGGAGAGGTGGTCATGCACTTGGAATCTGAGGTTTAATGCAAAGAAGTGCAGTGTTCTCCATTTGGAGTTTAGGAACCCTGTTCATGAGTACTTAGGTTTCGGGGGGGGGAAGGATCTTGGGGTGGTCGTGGATGCCAAAATGAATAACTCAGAGCACTGTAGGAGGGCTGCAGCTAAAGCAATAAAATGCTTGGGTGTATTGCCGGGGGATAACCTTGAGGAGATGGGAGGTTCTTCTTCCTCTGTATAACTGCCTGGATAGACTGCACCTAGAGTACAGCATGCAGTTTTGGCATCCGTACTTGAAAAAGGATTGCACTTCTGGAGATTGTCCAGCGGAGGGCAACCAGGATGATACAGGGTCTGGGGAAAGATACTATGGGAAGAGACTTGAGGAGCTAAACTTGCACTCCCTGGAGGAGAGGAGGAACAGAGGGGATATGATCGAGGTCTTTAAATATATAAAGGGAGTGAATCGGGTCAGCCTAAAGAGGATTTTCAAGCTGATGGAAGAGGGGGCCACCAGGGGGCATTTCATGAGGCTGGATGGTGGGAGGCTCAGAGGGAGACTGGGAGATGCTACTTTACCAAGAGGGTGGTGGATCCATGGAAGGCAATGTCTACGGAACTGGTGGCTGTTGATACAGTGGAGGGATTCAAGAGGGGCTAGGACAGGTATAAGGGGAAGGTAAAACCGAGAAATGCCAGATCTGAAGGTGTAACTCTGAAGGGGGATGGGGTTGGGGGTTACAGGGGAGGCAGGGAAGACAGCAACAGTGTTCTGACTGGGTGCTGATTTTTGAGCAGACTCAATAGACTTTTGGGCCCACTCTGCTAGCATCTTAGTATGTTAGTATATTAGCTACTCCCTATCTAGGGTCAGCCTACTGGTTAGTTAACAGACAGGAAATCTAACAGAAAGGCATATAGTGCATTCCTAAAGCTGGCCTACAAATAGTCCTAATTAATATCTACAAATTGTTAAGGGGTTACATACATACACTATCTGGTGGGCCTAGAAACTTAATACATGGTAAGGGGACATGCAGTTTGGTACAGAACAGGGCTAGAGGGTTGTGGGGTGCACAGGACATGGAGCGGCAGTGTTTCTGGGAGCAATCTGTGAGATGGGGGATACCTGGTTTGCAGGCAGTTTACCCAATTGGGTAGTAGTAGTAGTAGTAAATAGTAGTATCTTTATTTTTATACAGGATGAAACTTTTAGATGCCAGAGTCCCTGTTTACAAGGTTGTCCAGTTATAGTGCATAATAAAATCAAACATAGCAAACAAACTAAATCAGACAATGACATGAGATAAATTAGTGGAAATACAATAAGAATTTTAAAACATTCACACAGCATATGTCTTCTAATAGTTGGTGTTTCAAAGACTTTAAATTACTAAGGGATTATATAGTAGGGGCAAGGTGGGCTCTATGTCTTGGAGACCCAATAGTTTTTGCTCATTCTTGGAGCAGTTCTGAAGGTGGAGATGTGGCAGCTGAGGCAGGAAATAGTTACATTGGTGGAAGGGTGATTCATTAGGTGATAAAGACAGAGGTGGTGGGGAAACAAGCCTTGGAGTCTGATATGGGGAAGGGAGCAGGAATGGACATAAGAGGGAATGGGGCAAGTGGGGGTCAGAAGGAACAGATGCTTAGGCATGTCTCAGGGGTCTCCTTCCCACAACAGGAGAGATGACCCAGGGAACGGGGTGAATCACAATAAGGGGAAGAGGTAAGGCCAGACGAGGGGGCCAGTAGAAGCATCAACAGAGTTTCCAGTGCCAAACAGATTCCTCCCACAGGACAGAGGGGAGATGGAGGAACCTGGTGGAATGAGGAGGGAAAGTGGGATAGGGAGGAAGGGAGGGATGAAGATATTTGGGGGAGGTGTCAGTATAAGTAAGGAGGAGGGGCAGGAGAAAGTGAGTTCTGGTGAGAGGAGGAGGGAAAATGGTGCAGGGGAGGGGGTAGAGAACAAGAGAAAATGAAGGGGCAGGCTGTGGGAAGAGCAGAAGGGAAAGGAAGCGGGCAGTCCAGGGGTAAGCAGAAACGTAAGATGGGCACATGCCAGAAGGAGAAAGGCTTGGGAGGAAGGGACTGGGAAAGGGATAGCTAGGGTAGAGGATCAGGGAGGAATACAAGAGGGACAGGAGGGGAAAGGGGTGATAGGTAGAAGTGGGCAGCAGGGTAGACAGAGAGGAAAGAGGGCCCAGGATGGGGAGGGTTGTAATCTTGGGGGATTCAACTGTGAAGTGGGTGAGAGGGAGAGGGAAACAGTCAAGGGCAAGCCATAGGAAGGCAGCACTGTGCCAGGGATGACAGCAAAAAGAGTGGGATCTCTGATAGCACAGTCCATGGGTCACGAGGAGGGAAACCTCACATTATGGTGTACCTTGGGGTGAATGACCTTGTAGGATGTTAGGTGAGGGAGGTGCAACAGTGGTTCAGGGAGGTGGGGAGAATGTAACAAGGCAGGGAGGATGGTAGCCTTCTCATTGGTGCTTCTGGTCCCAAGGAGTAGTATGGCAAGGAATGTAAGAATAGATACATTTAATGGAAGGCTTAATGAGTTATGTGAAAATGAAGAGTATGTGCTCATTTGTGGCCGAGAAGGGACCTGAGATAACAAGGATCTGTATGCACTGGATAGGTTGTATCTGAGCAGGAAGGGTACAAGGGTTATGAAGGGCAAGCTGAAGGAATTAATGGTGAAAACCTCTATTTAATCTGATGGGGAGAGGAAACAGGGTGCACAGCACCTCTCATCACCTAGAGGAGAAAGCCAATAGGCCTCCCCCTCAATCAGGACAGAATTGGCAGGAGCTAAATGAGAAGGGTAGAGATGGGGCGGTGACTGAGGGAGAATGGGGTGGTAGGGAGTAGGTCAAGAGTAAGGGAGGTCCCTGGTCACGGTGGAGGGTGGTGTCTCTGAATGCCAGAAACCTGGGAAACAAGATAGAAACAGAAACACTGAACACAGAAACATAGACGTTAATGGCAGATAAGGACTGCCAGGCCCACCCAGTCAGCCCATTTGTTTTCTACCTGATGAATGTGCCATAAGGCTCTACTCCAGTGGTGGGCAACCTACAGCCCACGAGCTACATGCGGCCCCTGACATGATTTTTGTAGCCCCCAAGAGCATTTCAGAGGAAGAAATAAAATAAAAAAAAAGATCACTGTGTCTTTAAATTCACTCTGCTTTCCTTCTGGATTCTGTTTTCTACCTTTGTTCATTTAGTTCAGCTCTTACCCGTATCCAGGTTCAGCTCCCTGCTCACGTCCAGACATAGTTAGATCGTGTTATTTGTCATTCTTAAGTTTCTACAGTCCACACTGCATTTCGCAAATAGCAGTACAAGTTTGATCGGACGATTTCAGACATGCAGAGGATGAGCTATCTTTTGAGAGAGTTTATACAAGTACTGTCCCAGTTGGATTGGGTGTTTGCATAGGTAGGTAAAGTATCAGGCTACTGCAGAAATTGTGAAGAAAGAAATAGGAGTGACTCCAGACAAGCATAAGTTTAGCTTAATAGCATTTATTTCTGCCAAAAAATAAACAGCCGTTTATTATTTTTTGGCAGAAATAAATGCTATTAAGCTAAACTTATAGTTGTCTGGAGTCGCTCATATTTCTTTCTTCACATATTGTTTGAGGTTTGATACCTCCGTAGGAGCACTCCCCTCACAGTGTTGCACCACATCCTAGCTTTTGTACTGCAGAAATTGGTGTTTATGGAGAGGAATCATTCAGGTAATTAGGTGCAAAGAGGTAAAAGAGCCCATTCAGAAACAGTTGGAAAGGTGTGAAATTCAGATGATAACCCCAAGTCTCAATTCAGGCATTGTTGTATTGTTGTTATTGCAGGTCAATTAAAGACAGTAGAAGTGTAATTCAGATTTGGGTCCATTTGAGGTGAAATGGGTCCTCCAAGTCATACCTATTAATGTGGCCCTCAAGGTGGTTCAAGGGTCTCATATGCAGCCCTCAGGCACTTTCAGGTTGCCCACCACTACTCTACACTGTCATTGGCCTACTTATTCGTACTCATCTGTATTACTCCCTTGTGCCTATCTCATGCCTGTTTGTAGTCTTGCACTGTATTTATTTCCACCACCTCCTGGGGCAGGCTGTTCAATGCATCTATGACCTTTTCTATGAAAAATAACTTCCTCACATTACTCCTTAATCAGCTGCCCTCTAATCTCATGTTGTGTCCTCTTGTCCTGCTATATTTTCTTATACTATTAACATGTTAGAATCTTTCATCTTGTTAATGTCTTTAAGGTATTTGAATGTCTCGATCATATCACCTCTCTCCCTCCTTTGCTCCAGGGTATATATATTGAGCTCCTTTAATCTGACCTCATACGACTTCTGTTGCAGTCCCTGCACTGTTTTGGTTGATTTTCTCCAGCCTGTCAATGTTCTTGTGCAAATGCGGCTTCCAGTACTGTGCACAATACTCCAGATGGGGCCTAACCAGTGTCTTGTAAAACGGGATCATTGCATCTCTCCTACGGCTTGTGATACCCCTACAAATATATTCCAACATCCCTCTAGCCTTTCCTACTGCCTTTGTGATCTTCTTGGATGCTTTCAGGTCATCTGTGATGATGATGCCCAAATCTCGTTCTTCCCTTGTGATTGGCAGCAACCCCCCCAAAAAAAACTTATAGGTAGCTTCAGGGTTTCTCTTCCCCATGTGCATGATTTTGAACTTCTTTGTGTTAAACTCCAGTTGCCACTCTTCAGACCATTTCTCCAGTTTTTCCAGGTCTCTTCTCATCCTACCCCCCACCAACTGGATCTTCAACCATTTGCAGATCTTGGTGTCATCTGCAAACAGGCAAACTTTTCTCTCCAGTCAATCTGTAACATCTCTGATGAAGATATTGAAGAAGACTGGCTACAGGACTGATCCCAGAGGTACCCCACTTGTGACATGCATTTCTTCTGGCTGGATACCATTAACCACCACTCTCTGTTTTCTGCCTGTCAACCAGTTCACCACCCAATTGACCAACTTTTGTCCCACCCCAAGAATGTCTAGCTTGTTAAACAATCTTCTGTGTGGAACAGTATCTAAAGCTTTGCTGAAGTGAAGGTAGGTAACATCAACTGCACCCCCTTGGTCCACCACTCTAGTTACCCAAAGAAATAAATCAGATTAGTTTGACAGGACCTTCCTGATGTAAACCCATGCTGTCTTGGATCCTGTGCTTCTATGGATTCCAGGTGTTCCCCAATCCTTTCCTTAAGGAGTTTCTCCATAATCTTGCCCACCACAGAGGTAAGACTGACTGGCATGTAGTTCCCTGCCTCCTCCCTGCTGCCAGTCTTGTGGGGCAGGATCACATGAGCCCTTTTACAGCCCTCTGGGACCTTTCCTTTGCTCAGAGATTCACTGAATAACTCTGCCAATGGCTCTGCTCGTGCCTCCCTCAGCTCTTTAAATACCCTGGGATGTATGCCATCTGCTCCCATTGCCTTGTGTACCCTGAGTTTTGCTAGCTCTTGTAGGACCCTTTCTTTTGTGAAGGGACTTGTGTTCACCTCCCTCCCGGTGTGTCTGTAGTGTTGATTTGTGGGTCCTGTCCTTCCTTTCCTCAGTAAATACTGAGCAGAATCTATTTAGGACAGATGCCTTTCGTCGGCCCTCTTCCACATACTCCCCTTTATTCCCTTTGAGCTTAGCAATCCCCCCTCTGGACTTTCTCTTTTCACTAACATATCTGTAGAAAGTCTTGTCCCCTTCTGTCACTGTTTGTGCCAGTGTTTCCTCAGTTTGGGCCCTTGCTTAATTGTCTTATTGCTTTCCCCGCTTCCTTTAGGGAACTCTGGTATGCCTCCCTATCTTTGTTCCGTTGTGTTCCCTTATATTTCTTGAAGGCCAACCTTCTGGCTCTGACTTTCTCTGCTACAGTTTTTGAGAACCAAAGTGTTTTTCTCCTTCTTTTGCCCTTACTTTTTTCCCTGACACAACGGGCTGTTACCTCAGCTATTGTGTCTTTAATATTTGCCCACTTTGCCTGTATTCCTTCTCCTTTATTTCTTCGTGCCAGGGCAAGTTTGACCCTCTCACCCATCTTACCAAAGTCAATGCCTCTGAAGTCCAAGATTTTTGTCTTGGTATGGGTTGATTGTTTTCTAGTGTCCAAATTGAACCATATCATGTGATGGTCACTGGACCCCAAGTGACCCTCAACTTGGAGATTTGTGATCCTTTCAACATTTGTCAGTGTGAGATCCAGGATAGCCCTGTATCTTGTGAGATTTTCTACCAATTGTATTTGAGGCCCTCTCCCTGCAGGGAATCCACTATGTCCCTAGTTATGGCGGGTGCTCCAGGTGGTATTGACCAATCTACATCTGGCATGTTGAAATCTCCTGTCAGCAGAACCTCCCCCTTTGCTGCCATGTTTTGCATATCTTCTATCAGTAATCTGTCTATTTTCTTTCCCTGGTCTGGAGGCCTGTAGACCACCCCAGTTTGTATGGCTGTCCCATTTCTTGTTTCCAGGGTGACCCACAATTCCTCTGCCTCCTCATGCATATTCTGAATTTCAGTTGCTTTAATATTTCCTTTTATATAAAGGACCACTCACCTCCCCTTCCTTTCCCCTCATTTCCTTCTGAACAGTACATAGCTGGGTACTGTAGTCTCCCAAGTGTGGTTACTGGTGAACCATGTCTCACTTATGGCTACTATGTCCAGTTTAGCCTCTGTCATTGTTGCCTCCAGTCTGGGATCTTGTTTTCCAGACTGCAGGCACTTGTATACATGATTTTCCATTGGCCAGATTGCAGTTTGTTAGCTATGGAGGAGGTCCAGCTTTCCCTTGTGTGTCGTATGGGAAGCCAGAATTTTTCCCCCTTCTGCTGGCGCAAATGAATGATGAAAATGCTGAACTACTATTTGAATGATAGCTGAGGGTGCCTTCTTTCCCATTCAACATATTGGGTGCTGCACCCCTCTCCCCTTTTGTTGGTTTAAATATTCTGCAAAGATATCAAACTTCTACCCCAATGCACTGACTCTCTCCTTAGTCAGGTGCATTCTGTCGATGGCAGAATTGCAGTCACTAATAGCTGAGGTGGACATAGTGTTCAGCACAGAAACGTGGGGCACACAAAACCATTACTGGGACCGGGAGTCATGTGATGCGGTGTGCTGGGTAGGATGCCTCTCTGTCTGCTCCGACCTACCGCCATTAAATATCTTTAAAACCCTGCTTTATGGTGTTTTCCACTGCAGATCGCCTGACTGTCATCTTCCTGAGCGTCTGTGCCCCTGATATAAGAAGTTGATGGATGAAGAGATGCAGAAAATTGCTTCTAAACACACGCCTCCCGCTACACCTGAGAAGGCCTCTAAGAAAGCCAAGGCCTCCTCCTTGCAATCCTCGCTGCCTGCTACTACTGAGAGCCCTGATACGGATCCTCTTACCCTCTTGAGATTTTTAGAGGAGTTTCAGCCTTTTAAGGCTGAAATGCAGAATATGGCAGGAGAAATAAAAGGCATCTCTTGCACCCTGGAGGAGCTCTCCAAGAAGATTGCTGACAATGAAGCTTGCATACACTCCGTTGAAAGGAAACAAGACAAGGCAGAATTGGAGCTAGTGGCCTTGAGGCAAAGGCTAGTGAAGACGGAGAACAAGGTGGAAGATTTGGAGGGGGGCGCAGTCACCGCAACAATGCGGTAATTATTGATCTGCCCTAAGGTGAAGAAGGTTCAGAACCCATTAAGTTTATCAAAAAGTTCATGGAGAAGGTGGCAGACCCTTCCCCCTTTGGTGCAAGCTACATAATAGAAAGAGTTCATCGTGCACTACACCCCCCTCGCCCAGTTGGAGCCCCCCCAAAGTCATTCATATTTCACTTTCTAAACTTCCAGGAGTGACAGCATTTCCTATATAAGGTTAAGGAAGTACAAGATTTGCAAAGGGAAGGTAAAAAGCTGAGGGTGGCACAAGATTTGCCTTTATCTGTATGCCAGAAATGAGCCACGTTTCACAAACTGGTCTTCAAGTTGATTGCCGTGGGAATCAAGTTTCGTATGGGTTTTCCTGCAAGGCTTCAAGTTTGCCTGAATGGTTCCTGGGCGACCTATGAGGAAGTGGAGTTGGCAACCGCAGGGCTCAAGGAAGCACTTCCTGACCTTTTTTAAGCCTGTATGAGAGTTGACCTGGTGTGGGGTACTATGCTGAGCTTTTCAGTGGTGGTGTAGTCAAGCTGCTGCAAATTATATTTCTCTACTATGTCTCCGGGGCTATGTGGTGACAAACTGTATATCTGACTATTTAATTCCATGCTGCAACTCTCAAGAAGGGTCTACTCGCTGACAGAAAATGGACATCTTGCTCCCGATCTGCTTCTCTTCTGCAGGACTGTCTAATTTTTTGTTGACTTTCATGTTTTGACTCTGGCCAAGTCCAGTCTCGTTTTTGTATTCGCGTGGGGTCACTGTGCTCAAGTCAAATTCCACTCTGACAGATCTGGCAACTCACTTTCTCAGGGGCGATGTCCTGATTCTATGGATTGGTGGGGGGCAATGCTAAGTTCTCTCTGTGTTTACAATGTGATTCTGTCTGTCGCTGCAGTCCCTTTCTGGTCCTGTTTCCATGGTCTGGCTTTTTCTAGGTTTCCCTCTCTTTTTCGCTCCCTGTTCCCATTAGGCAATAAATATGGTTAGCCTGTATACCAGGTGGAGATTCTGCAGCTATAGACAGATGGTGATATCAGGGTTTCTGCACGCTTTAATTGGCATTCGTCTGCCCCTTCTGTATAACCCTCCTTGAGTGCTGTTTCTCGAACGAAGTGAGAGGTCCTAGAAATATGGTCTGGACAGCTGCCCAGGAGCCCTTAGTTTTTCCCTATACCAAAGCAGGCAGTAATGGCCCGCTTATTCTTGGCTGTTTACCCCCGTCGTTCGAGGGCTGAACCATAAGAGGGCGTTTGAGATTACTTTTTCCACACTTGATGCATGTGCCTTACACACTTCACGCTCTGTGGATCATGTCAAAGCCATGGTTCATGGGGCTTCTGTAGGGAGGATTACTTTCTCTAAGGGTTTTGTGCAGACAATTCCCCTGCACTATTTAGGGATGATGTCAATCAATAAGAATTGAGGATGTACTGTTCTCTATGGAGTGTTCTGGTAGTGTTCTTGTTTTCTGTTCATGAGGGCAGGGAGGTTGGAGGGAGAGGATATTTTCAGTCAGCTGGTCATCATGTACCATGCAAAAAGTGGATGGGTGTGGGAGGAGGGGTCAGGGTTTATGGGGTGCTTTGGGTGGGTGGGCTTCAGAGGGTGATTGGGGGGATGGATTCAGTGACTGCAGGGGTGGGGGGGAGGTAGAACAACCCAGCGCATATTTCGTTTGGAGAAGTATTGATGTGAAATACAAATATATGTGGTGCTTTGGAGGATTTCTGACTGGCCTCATGAGTGATGGCTAGAAATATTCAATTTATCAGTTGGAACATTAAAGGGGCAAGGCATAGGACTAAACAATATAACATTTTGAAACATATAAACCATCTGAAGGCAGAAATTATGTTTTTGCAGGAGACGTATTTGCTTAAGAGGGAGGCTGACAAAATGAGACAGCAACAAATTGGGCAGCTGCTTGCAGTGGAGGGCATGACACACAGTAGAGGGATTATGATCCTTTAGCATAGGTCAGTTCCGTTCAAACCTCTCCAAGTTATATCCGATCCTCTGGGCAGATTCCTGTTTGTAAAAGGTATATTGCATACCCTGGATATTGTCTTGGGTGCCATCTATGGCCCTAATGTGGACTCCCCCAGCTTTTTGTTCAGATAATAGAAACCCTAACTCCATTTTTGGATATCCCCATGATTATAGGGGGTGATTTTAATCTCGTTTTTGATCAGGCTTTTGACAGGTCAGGTCAATCCGGTCAAGGTCTCTCCCCAGCACAAAGAGTTTTTAGGGACCTGATGGACTCTATAGGTCTTTGTGATATATGGTGTGTATTACATCCCAATACAAGGGAGTATACTTATGTTTCTCCAGTGCATGCAACTTCCTTGAGGACTGAATATATCCTCATCTCTCAATCTCACTTACCAGGGGTTATAAGCTCTAGTATTGTTTCAGGGCCCCTGTTGGATCACTCTGTGGTCACCTGCCAAATAACCTTAGCATCACTGTCCAATAAAGGGGGCAGGTGGAAGTTGAATAATCAAATTTTGAAGGAGCTGAAGATGGTTCAATATATAATATCCCAAACAGAGTACTTTATTGCTTCCAATTCTAACTCCGCGAGGAAGCCTGATATGGTATGGGGTGCCTGTAAAGCATATTTAAGAGGGATTATAATCAGCCTAACATCAAAAAGGAAAAGAGAGAGGGCATCTTGGATCTCTGACCTTCTCTCTCAGATTAGGGGTATGGAGACTGTTCTCTCTCCATCTTCCTCTGAGACATTTAAACAAGATTTAACGAAATTGAGAGAAGCCTACCTAGCAATGTTAACGGAGCAAGCTGAATTTGCCATTTTGAAAACAAAAGCAGTATATACTGATCAGGGTGAGAATGTTGGCACTGCTTATTAAGCAACAGGAACCCAACAGATTTATTCCCGCAGTCCATTCCTCCAAAGACAATTCCCTTAAGGTCTTATCCTTGGAGATAGCAGAGGATTACACAAACTATTTCTAGGATTTATATGGCCCTATGGTCAACTCCCCATCTAAGGATAGACTTTATGAATATCTGAGCGATTTTCAACTGCCAACTCTCTCACAATCTCAGCAGAAAATTTTGGAGTCTCCTGTCTCTGAGGGTGAGATTGAAAGGGTAATCAAATCTCTCCCACCTGACAAATCTCCGGTCCCTGACGGATTTACCTCCAATTTTTACAGAGTTTTCTCTAAGCAATTGATTCCCATTTTACTGCCACTCTTCCAGGCCATTCTCTCTGGTCAAGCATCCGATCCCTCCCTTTTTGAGGTGCTGATTGTTTTGTTGCCCAAGCCGGACAGACCATCTGATCTGGTCTCAAGTTATAGGCCGATCTCCCTTCTTAACCATGATATTAAAATTTTGGCAAGATTATTAGCCGACCATTTGGAAGCAGTACTTTCCTTTTTAATCGGGGCAGATCAGGTTGGTTTTATGAAAGGGAGCTCATTGGTCGACCATTTGAGGGCCCTGTCTCACGTCTTCTTGGCATCCAAGGATGCTTCTCATCTAATGGTCCTGATCTCGTTGGATGCTGAGAAAGCGTTTGACAGAGTCCACTGGGACTACCTGTTTGCTACGATGGAAGTTTTCGGTTTTCCCACGAAATTCCAGAATTGGGTTAGCTCATTATATAAGTTCTCTTCTGCTAGAATCTCATGTAATGGGGTTATCTCTATCCCCTTTAAATTACATGTAAGGACCAGACAGGGGTGTCCCTTATACCCCCTTCTCTTCAATATTTACCTACAGCCTCTTATTAGGAGATTGTCAGGCGCCCAGGGCATCTCAGCTATCTCTCTTGGGAAGCAGGTGGTTAAAGTGGAGACCTACACAGATGATCTTCTGCTGCAGGTAACCCACCCACTCACATCTATTCCCATTATTCTGAAGTTAATAGACAACTTCAGTAAGGTCTCAAATTATAAACTCAATGTAGGAAAGACTGTGGTTTCTCCTCTTAATCATAGGGTATATAAACAGGACATTATTGCATTTGGGCTCACCTGGAAGTCCGATTATATTAAATATTTTGGGCTCCTTCTTACTCGGGTCACTGCACGGCTTAGACAACTTAATATTGATGCACTGGTACATAAAATAGACCTAGACCTCCGAAGGTGGACTTTACTTCCCCTTTCTCTTTGAGGCAGAATCAATCTAATCAAAATGAATGTATTTCCCCACTTATTCTACCCTCTCAACATGCTAAACATATGGCTCCCCCTGTCCTGGGTTAAAAAAGTGCATAGTATGATCTCTACTTTTATATGAGGTGACAAGAAGGCTAGGATGGCTTTCCACAAGTTAGCAACCCCGAAGGCTAAAGAAGGATTAAGACTCCCCCATATTGGGCTATCCTACTGGGCCAGTCAGGCCAATAAGTATCTCAGATGGCTGACCGTGGATCAACCATCCGCGGCTGCCACATATACCCCTACTGGGTTAGCTGTCGAGTCTGCTACCATTAGAAAACATGGCCTCTCCCCTGCTGTGCTGCTATACACCAAGGTCAGTTTCCTACCAGAATCTCTATGTAGTTCCCCTATAGCCATTTCAATCAGGGTTCATACTCAATTGTGCACTTTTCTGAGGTATAAGAATCTCAAGGATTTATCTCAACCCATAATCGACAACCCTAATTTTTTGCTGGATGGCAAGCTTCTCTCACCTAGTTAGATCCCTCAGATAAGAAACTGCCATCTAGATGAGTTTATGCTATCCAATAGTCAATGGTGCTCTTCAGCTGGCATTATGCACAAGTTTATAGTACCTCACACAACTATCTTCAAGATTTTTCAACTTCGCCATTTATTGGTTAAGGTAATGGGTCCAACACCCCTACAGCTCCCAATATCAGTTTTCAGGCTACCCTCACAGAGCTGGTAGGCTCGCCTCATGCTGTATCTAAAATATACACTGCTCTATTTACCTGGGCTTACCCTGACAATTATGCTCATGTCTCCTTTTGAGCCTCTCTCTTTCAGGGCAGAGATATGGATTGGTCTCTCCTGTGGCAAAGTTGTCATAAGTTCCTTAAGCAGGACAGACTTAGATTAATGCAATTCAGAATTTTGCATAACATTTATTACTCTCTGCAGAGGCTTGCCAGACTGGGTCTGGTGTCCTCTCCCCTTTGCACAAGATACCAGTCTCAAGAAGGTGACCTCCTTCATATTTTCTGGAGCTGTTTGAAAGTTGCCCCACTTTGGACAATGATTAAACAGCGTGCTGATCCTCTTTTAGAGCTCTCAGAATTGTTCACCCCTGAAATATGTCTTCTTGGGGATTTCTCCTCCATTTCGGTGGTGAACAGGAGGTACCACATAGCCTTGATGTCGATGTCTGTTAAAAAAGTGGTGTTGAGACACTGGAAGGATACAGAGGTACCATCTTATGTTGAATGGCTTCAGGAATTGCTTCGAACCTCAGAACAGAGAGACTATTGCCAGTCTATATAACAAACTTAAGAAGTTTGACAGGATCTGGGGCCCTGCAGACTCTCTATGCATTACAGGCTTAAGTACTACCAGGTGATATTCTTTGGTGCTGTGCTAAAGGTGTAATGATCGCTGGGTTGTTCGGGGTGGGTATTGGGTTGGGTGGGTGGGGGCGTGGGGGACAGTGAGTCATCTTGTACTCTGCATCTGATGTTTGGAGTTCATGATTTACTCTACTGTGATTTGTTCTTTGTATTGGAAACTTTAATAAAATTTGAATAAAAAATAAAAACATTACTGGGACCTCACAGTTCCCAGTCAGAAACTGTATAGCTAGGATAGGGGGATGGGGGGAGTGGCCCTGTACTTGAAGAAAGAAGGATGGGGTGGTCTACAGGCCACCTTCCCAAAAAGAAGTTGGACAGGGTACTAGGGTCTCAAATCACAGAAATGGAAATTAAGAGGTAGGTAGCAATATTGGTAGATTTTAATCTACCTGGGGTGGATTGAAAAATCACAGCTACCTCCTTACATAGGGAGCAAGTACTTCTGTATAATTTTGGGGTGTTTTCCTGGCCCAGTGTGTCATAGAACACATTAGTGAGAGGGCTGTACTGGCTCTGGACCTGTCCAGCTGTGAGCATATTCAGGATGTGAAAATGGAAATGCCACTTGCTGGTAGTGACCACCTTATGTGGTTCCACCTGGACATGGGCAGGGGGATGGTCAGAACCAGGACAAGGGTTTTGGACTTTAAGAGACAAGACTTTGGCAGAAATTCTAGTAGGACATCTTGCTGGGATCAGAAGGGAGATGGATGTGGAACAGAAATGGACAATAATAAAGGAGTGACTGCCGGAGGCCACTAGTGAGTGTGCTAAAATGAAAAGTAAGAAAACTAAGGTTGAAAAAGCACAGCTGGTTCAGCAGGGAGGTGAAAATCTGTAGTTGACAAGAGGGAAGCCTTCCAGAGGTACAAACATCCACTGCCAGAATACTGTTGCACTCAAGGAAATCAATGGGTTTGTCACTCGGTCTTTGTGTGGCATATATTGGTCCATTGAGATTTTACATTTTGTGATTATTTGAAGTGGTGCTCAATAAAGTTTTGAAACAGAGCTCCATCTAGACCCATTGATTTTCTGGAGTGGGGAAATACACTGGCAGTGGAAGTTAATGACTTTGAGGGTAGCCACCCTCACCTGCCTGCACCCCATCATCCAACTGAGCTTTGCTAGACTTTGTGGAAGAATGGAAGTACAAACATACCCAGAAGGAGGAGACTATGGTTGATGGTTTTTGTGCACCAAAACACTGAAAAAAACACTTTGAGGCAGTTCTGTGGGCAGTTTTTTGGATTTTGTCCTTGGCACTGTGTGGCCGTAGTGTGGTCTGCTGGTCTGAAACTTGACACGTAGAAATAGCGTGGGTCCAGGATAGGAACATGCCACTTTTTGTTTGGTGAAAAAATATTAATCCATTCAAAAGTTATTAAACTTTTTAGCATTATAATTCTATGGGACAATTTATATGGTTATTTAGCGGAAGAAGAATGGGGTTTTGGTCATCATGACCAAAGAATCTTTGATCATGAGAAATTTATTGATCGCGATGGCTGCCATCTTGTTTTCAGTTTGGGGTCGGAAAAAAGTGAATATTTCACCCCACGGGTGACTTGTGAAATAATTGAGGCATGGGTTTAGATCAGGAGGCTGCCCTCTATTGACCCATGCCTCTGGTTTATTTTAGTTTTGTCAAAAAATAGCCGTTTACATTTTTACAATCTTGATGCGTGGCTCACTAGACGATCTTCAACATGAGCCTGCAAAATCTTGACTATGATTTGTGTGTAATTATTTTGCAGCCCCATGGTCAAAGATTGTTAGCAAGCGTGACCACGGCCAGACAGCAAGTGGGGGTTTGAGCAGGCGGGCATTCTGAAGGCATACCCTGAATGCCATCGGCACTGGGTTCTATAGGCCCAAAGGTCATTGGCCCTATCAATATTTATTTTCCAGCTGCCTGCCTTTTTTGGGGGCGCGGGCTCAGTGCATGTGTGCAGCATGCTGTCTGCTGCTGTTACCTATGTGGGGCTACACCGGCTGTTGGCATGCCCCCCCACCCTCTTCCTGTTTAATTTGGCTGGCAGGCACAGCACTTCTGTTTTTATTTAAAATTTGCACCTTTAGTTCTTCTGCTGGCTGTTTGGTCCTCCCCCCCAATCATTGAGTGCTGGACTGGTTGGTTGGCAAAGTGACATTAGCCAGCATTGCCTCACTGTGATTGGCCAGGAGGGAGGGCTTATAGGCACCATACACGTGTGTTGGTCTGGCGGGTGATTTGTGTGAGGTGGTGTGTGGCAGCAAGTGGTTAGTGCGATGGACAAGCGAGCGCAGAGTGAGCTCAGTGACCTTTTGGCTTTTCGATCCGGCGGACCAGTTTTCTACATTTTATTCAAGCGGCCGCCGGACTCTACAGAGTAGTATTCGAGTGAGGAGGGAGAGACTAGAGCAGATGATGAGAGCTGCCGTGCCAGTGTCGACTCTGTGGTGGTGGGTCACCAGTCAGTCAGCAGCCAAGGGCAAGCAAGGCAGCGTGCGTGGAGTGTTGGGCTGTTGGTGGTAGTCTTAGCCCAGTCTGAGAAGGTGAGTTACTGAACGAGGAGCCAAGCAGCTGCCATCATCAAGAAAAGACCCACACCCATGGTGCTGCTGCATGTGGCCGTGCCGTAGTGAGGAGGAGGAGATTCGGGGCCTACTGCCTTCCCAGGGTAAGACTAAAGATAGAAGAGGCTGGGTTGGGAGAAAGTCAGAGAGTCCTCTGGGTCTAGTGGGGGTTGGTCAGGCCAGGTCATGATGGTGGTTAGACTTTTTGAGCAAGACCAGGGAGGAGCCACCAGGCCACAGCAGGGGACAACTCGTGAACCGATTCCTGAGCCATCAGCAGCCAGCCTGAGCTCAAACCTGACTGAAGGAGAATGAAGAGCTGAGGGGAGAGAGAGAGAGAGAGAGGTCAGACCATCACCACCAAACACCAGATTGTAAGTACTGTGGATGGTCTCTATGGTCGTCTGCACTTAATCACCAGATTAGTAAAAAGGTATCCATGGCAGTAGAGCAGGATTATGTGGCAACTGGCAGCACAAACCCAGGATCCAGGGCCTTTGAGAGGGCAGGGAAGCAGGGGATAATTCCTGGGGCCCAACACCAAGAGGGCCCAAGCCTCCCAATATACTGTACCTAGACAACAGGGCTGTGAGCTGGTAGGGGGACCCTGAGTCTGAACTTTACCCCGAGTTCAGAATTCCTCTCAAGGGGGTTGCCAGGATCAAATTGCAGCTAAAAGTACAAGTGAGCTTGGGATGTTTGCCAGTAATTTTTCACGAGTCATGCGCTACACCAGTGGAGCTAGGAGCTTGTCACCCACCTGTACTGTAATTCTGACAGACACAGGCATCTTTTCCATGTTACTTTATTAATAAAATGATTGCCCCTCTCATTGTGAATCTGTTCCACCTGTTGGGGTTCCTGTAGAGACACTGTCACTTTGGGTATTACTATAAGAATGGATTAAAAAGCATCTAGTGAAATGCAAGAGATGTTGACTTCTCAGAGGTTATGATCCATCTTGGGAAGCTTTCCCCTTCTTTATTTTCTCTTACACTCATCTAATTAAGCTGATGTGGCTGTGCTGTGAAAATAGTATAGCTTGGTGTAAAACTGCTGGAATCTGTGATGGAATTGGGCAGAGTCAGTAAATACATCTCTAGCTTCCCTGTGATAGGGATGTTTTTATTATACCCTGCTGCAGCTTATGTGGGTTGTAGACTTGTCTAGTATGAAATAGTGCATATGCAGCATTTTACGGTGGTGTTTGCTAAACGCGTACTTAATATTGGAAAAAGCAAGGCACAAATCTGGGTTAAGGCTGTTATCTCCATATTTTGGCTCAGCCTCTCTAGAGGATGCCTCTATTTATTTTTATTTATTTTATTTATTGTACACATCGGAATTACAATCCTTTGAGTCAAGGACTCGTTTCCAAAGGTTCCTCGTCAGTCAAAGTACAGTTTACATACAAACAGAACACCACATAGTTACAGAGGGATATAATAACATAGCTTCATATGGTTACATGGGTACATGAGTAGGCAATGCGTAGAAGGGAATGGCAGATTGCCTTATACAGTGACTGAGGTACAGTCCAGAGAGGAAGCAATAGAGGGGCGGACAGCTAGGGTACTAGGTAGACAGTGGGATTTTTGCTGGGGGGGATATAGAGTGGTAGTGCTAAAATAGATGCTTTTCAGGGGGTGATTATTAGCTGTCCAAGGGACATTGTCAGGGAGGGCTGTGGGGGGGGGTCTATCAGTAGTTGCAGCAGCACGAAGCAAAGAGATGGTTTCTGTCTAAGTACAGTAGTCTGGAAGCAGAGGCCATCTTTTTGCTGAAATAAATTATGTAATTCCAACTCTGACAAACACCTTGAAGACATCAACAATGGCAAGGTGCATCCCAGGGATCTTATTAGTCATAAAATGTGAACCTGTTATTCTGTAGCTGTGGCTAAAACTGTGTCACGATACAGAGCTGAGTTAAATCTCTGTGTAGACTCGGAGGCGCTCCCCTCCCACAGCATCATTATAGACACAGTATACCTAGAAACACAAGAAACCTAGTCCCAGATGCCCCCCCCACCCGACCTACCATAAGATCCCCAGATTCCAATTTTTAGAAAAGCTTCCATTCCTGACTATTTTATTAATATATTAATTTATAAATTGGTGAGTGGGAAAGTGTGATCATGATTGGAGGAGGGGAGGAAATACTGCTTTAAATGGCTTCGCTTGAAAACCTGGCTCTGGGCATCATACCAGGAGTTGGCAACATCTTTCTGCATATCCCCCCTTCATTTGTCAACCTCCTCAAAATCCTCACATACCTTTGGTAAAGGCTCTTGAAGTTCTGCCAAGCCTGCAATAGATTTGTGAGTGATAATAATACTTGCATGATTGTAAACATTTAAACAGTATTTTGACTTTTTTGTGAATGTTAATAAAATAGTTACGGGATATGTATTCTGCTTAACCTCAAAAGTTCAATAAAGACTAAATTATATATTTAAAAAAAGTCAGAGGCCCCCCCCCCCACACCAGATCAGTGATTTGGGGGCACAATAATCCAACAGCTAGCTACTTCACTCTCTCCTCTCCATTACCCACAAGTGGGCCACACTTTCATCAACAGACTGAGCAAACAGGTGATGCTGATGGTGTTACATTTGCCTAGCATCATCACTGAGTCCACCAGCCCCACATTTGTCCTCCCTTCCTCCTCCCTCCCTGATATGTGCTTACCCAGTTTGTCAGTGGGACTGGTGCACATGCTGTGAGTTTGGGAGGGGGTGAAAAGTTAGCCAGTCGCTGGACTACTGGCTCCCCAATCATGGAGTGGGGGTAGGAAGGGGGACCTTCTAACAAAAAAGGTTTGTGTGTTCAGTGGAGACAGGCTAATGCACCATATCTCCTAGGCATGTGCTTACTCAGTCTGATAGTGAGACTGTGGTGCCCACCATGGTTAAAAAGGGAGGATGATTGAGCTTGCAAGACATCGGATGATTGGCTCCAAAATCATGGATCAGTGGTCAGGGCTTGGAGCATGTCATCAGGAACAAACATGGCTGGCCCAGTGGCACTGAGGGTTGAGGCGCTGGACGCCACACCTCGCTTCCATGCCAGAGACCCAGGTTCGGGAATGAGCCCGGTCTGCCAGGGGTTGCAGGGGAGAGAGAGAGAGGATCGAGCATCTGGAGGACTGCACTTCTCTTCCGGGAAGGTATCCAGGGGCAGCCCAGTTTAGCAGCGGCCCCTGGTGGAGACCAGTGGCACTGCAATGTACAGGGGCTCACAAGCAGGGGATGATGCCGGGTGGCTGCCCTCTGGATGTGGGTGGGAACATCCACATCACTGGCTGGGCGGCATTGCATGTCCCATGTCAAGGGTGTAACTTATAAAATGCCCTCCAGCTTGGATAGATGACAGCCCGCAGTGCCTGCCGCCACACACCCAACACCAGATCTCCATCCTGTCCCCTTTGATATCTTCACGGACCCTAACCAGACAGGGTTCGCCGAGGAGAAAGTAATGACCATGAGGGGGTGACATCATGGTGGGCCGTAGAAGTGGTACAGCACTGAGAAGCCCGAGAGAGTTCCAGAGCCTGGACCAAATAAAGAGAGTTGACAAAGAAAAAGGAACAAAAGTGTATGGGAGGGGGGATCACACGGCCTGCAGGCTGCAAGAGTATTGTAATGGTGATGATGTCTGGGGCACTGGTGCTATTGCTCGTCTTCGCGTTGCTGCAGAAACCCCTGCCATCGGGGTGCCACCTCTTCTAACAACAGGGTACATTGTGGATTTAAATATTATGTTATTTGGTACTGGTGCTTTAATGATGTGAACTGAACAAAATCCTATGTGAGATACAATACTAGTAAGGGACTAGTAGTTTACTGTTAGGGACTAAGATCCTGTGTACAGTAATACTGCAGTTTTACTGGTGTGGACTGAGATCCTATTTACAATAGAGATAACAATAATGTTTGTTTTTTTAATGAAGCAGACCAACCACCCAGGGTCAACGGGGTTAACCTGTCCAAGGGGGCTGGCTTGTGTTGCTTAAAGATGTAATTTGTGTAAGTGCTATTCCACTTACAACACTTCTCCCTTCATCCCTTTCCTGTCCCCAATCCCTGCCCTCTTTTCATCCCCCTCTTCCTTTACCCCTCCACTGCTACTTCCCCCTCTGTCCCTCTTCTGTTTCCTCACCTTTTTCTCTTCCTCTGCTCCCCCCACCCCTGTGGGTCTTTTCCTGCATAAGCTTCATTGTGGCAGCTCCCTTCTTGTTCTTATTTTGCTCCTTCCACCCCCAGTTCACCCCTGTCCTTTTCTCCTTGCAATCCCTTTCACCCCTCTTCAGACAAGGCCACTGGCTGCACTTGACACAATATTTATCTTGCCATATTATTATTTTGTTTATATAATTACTTTCCTCATGTTGTACTACTTACTGAAACCACTGTAATTTGTTATTCTTGTGACTTGACGTGGAACCTCTGTAAAACAGCCCTTGGCTCAAAGGTCTTTCTGATTTCCTAAATAAATTAAAAAAAAAAAAAGTAATACACTTGGTACTCTGGGTACTTAGGCTTAAAGTGATGCCTCCACCTGGGGTAGCAATATGACTGAGGGCAGCTATAGTGATATGAAACTAAGAGCTGCAGTATCGGGCAGACTTAATAGACCTGTGGGCATTTTTCAAGCCATACAAATACAAGGATACTGGACTTTAGAATGGCTGACTTTGGCATAATGGGTGAATACCTGAGGAATGCATTAGCAAATGGCCAGAAAGGAGGGGGTGGAAGAACAATGGAGAAAAATCAAAACTGTCATCATGGAGGCAACAAGCCTTTGTGTGAAACAAATAAAGAAAACAAAGCGGAATAAAAAAACACTATGGTTCTCAAAAGAGGTGTCAGGGAAAGTTAAGGAGAAAAAGGCTGCATTCAGAAAGTATAAGGAATCACAGATGGAGCACGACGGGGAACTGTATCAATTAAAGCAGAAAGAAGTGGGGAAGGCAGTCAGAAAAGCAAAGGCCCAAACTGAGGAAAGGATAGCCAACTCAGTTAAGAAGGGGGATAAAACCTTTTTATAGGTACATTAGGGAACATAGAAAGGTTAAGGGAGGGATAGGGAAGATTAATAAATGAGAGGGGAGGTGGGCAGAGGGAGACAGTGAAAAGGTAAAGATAATGAATGAATACTTTTGCTCAGTATTCACAAAAGAAGAAGAAGAGGAGTTACCTAAACCAAACAGTAGAAGCACTCTGGATAGTGGGGTTGATACCAGTCCATTTAAAGAAGAAGAGTACTGAAGAACTACAAAACTCAAGGTGGACAAAGCAATGGGGCTGACGAGATTCACCTAGAATCCTAAAAGAGCTAAGAGAGGACCTAGTGACACCACTAACCACACTTTTTAACAAATCATGGGAAGATGGGGTGGTACCTGAGAACTGGAGGAGGGCAGATGTGATTCCCCTTCACAAAAGTGGGAGCAAGGCAGAAGCAGGAAACTACAGACCTGCTAGTTTGACCTCAGTGGTGGGGAAAATGATGGAATCACTTCTGAAAGAAAGAATTGTTGAGTACCTAGAGGCCAGCAGGGCACTGGACCCAAAGCAGCATGGATTCATAGCAGGAAGGTCATGTCAGACAAATCTAATCGATGTCTTTGACTGGGTGACCAAAGTAATAGACCAGGGAGGGGCTGTGGATATGGCTTACTTAGACTTTAGCAAGGCATTTGACACAGTCTCGCACAAAAGATTAATAATCAAGTTAGCCAGCCTGGGAGTGGGTCCCAGGGTGGTAGCCTGGGTAGAAAACTGGCTGCACAACAGGACACAGAAGGTAATAGTGAATGGAACACATTCTGAAGAAAGGGGGTTACTAATGGAGTACCCAGGGCTCAGTACTGGGTCCAGTCCTCTTTAACGCTCTTTATAGGTGACATTGCAGAGGGTCTGAAGGAAAGGTATGCCTCTTTGCAGATGACACAAGATCTGTAACAGAGTTGATACAAGGGGGTAGAAAGGATGAGAAGGGACTTGGCAAGGTTGGAGGAATGGTCAGACATATGGCAACTTAGATTCAATGCAAAGAAGTGCAAAGTAATGCACCTGGGAAATAAAAATCCAGAAGAAGAGTACACAATAGCAGGGAGGTACTAACAACAACAATAATGAAAGGGATCTGGGTGTAGTCATATCAGATGACCTAAAGGTGGGTATGCAATGTGAGAAGTCAGTAGGAAAGCCAGGGGGATACTGGGATGCATAGGGAGGGGCATCACAAGTAGAAAAAGGGAAGTGGTTATCCCTCTATACAGACAGTTGGTGAGACCCCATCTGGAGTACTGTGTGCAGTTTTGGAGACCTCATCTACGCAAGGACATAGACAGGATGGAAGCAGTCCAGAGGAGGGCAACTAAAATGGTGCAGGGTCTACATCAGAAACCATATGAAGAGAGACTGAGAGAGCAGAATATGTATACCCTTGATGAAAGGAGGGACAGGGGGGACATGATAGAAACGTTCAAGTACCTCAAGGGAATCAACAAAGTCCAGGAGGGTAGCATCTTTCAGAAAAAGAGATGTGTAAGAACAAGGGGGCACAATTTAAAGTTAGAGGGGGAGCGGCTCAGGGGTAATGTGAGGAAATTCTTTTTCACCGAGAGAGTGGTGGACGCATAGAACCACCTTCCTGGAGAGGTTGTGGGGTCTAAAACAGTGGAGGAATTCAAACATGCATGGGACAGATATAAGGTAATTATAGTGGGGGGTTGCAGGAAATAGGCTGTTGGTTAACTAGAATCTGCAGCTTATCCAGTAGGTAGGGAAATGGGCAGACTGGGTGGGCCAAGTGGTCCTTATCTGCCGTCAAAGTCTATGTTTCTACGTATGGGATACCTGGATGGTGACACACCAGGCTGTTACTCTCCCCCAGGAAATATTGCATAACCTGCCCACACAGTTATACCCCAGAACAAGTTACACAGTAACAGCAATAATAACCCCCAAAGCAAGAATTGCAGTTCAAACAAATAATTTATTGAAAAGGGAAAGTACAGAAAGAACAATAGGGAAAATGGGAGCTATGGGGTAGCAATAAACTCTATGTAGTGAATATTAGAGCATTTTTCTATATTGAAAGCCATCCTTTTCAAAGTGCTGTTGTACCACAGTTCAAATGTCATGGAATGCGATTGTACCCTTCTGTGGTAGAACAGCATTCTAGAACCCTTAGAGACTGTACAAGTCAGTTTCATTATGAAAGAGAAAAAAAAATACAATGCACACATTTGGCATAAAACTATACACTATAATAAATTCTAGATGAGCAACTATATGCATAACCAGTGAGTTTTGCCACCTCGAGGATCTGATTTCCATAGACCTCTCAAGCGTTGCTTTAAAGACAAGGTCAGAGGGAATCAGAACCCCTCTGTGGCAGAATACACTGATTGTGCATAGTTGTCCATCCAGTATTCTCTATATACTCTGTGTAATAAATTGTTGCTGTTGTTGCATAATCTGCTCATTCTCCCAGCAGTGCTTCAATCCCCACATGGGTGCACCTTTTGTAAGTCACCACAAAGGCTCTCTGTTTTGTTGCTGTGGGTACCTCTCTGGGGTGCAACTGCTGCTAGCAGAGAAAATGCTTGGTGTCATGCTTTAAAGTACTGCAGGTGCCAGCTCTGTGGTACTGAGCCATGAGGTGCCCACTCTGCATGATAGCAAATCACGTTCCTGCCCACAAACAGGGCAACTGGACGTTCGTGAGATTTTTTTGTGTTTTTTTTCATTTAATGCATTCTGTTTAGTGTGATCTTTAACGTTGGGTAGACAGTGAAGTGAAGGAGGGGAAGGAGATTTTCGCTACTCATTCAGCAATGCAGTAACTTTGTTTATTTTTTTTTTGACTGGGTGAACCTACAGTTTGGTTAGAGCAGTGTGTGTGTGTTACAAATATAGTCCCTGTACAGCTGGGCTGCTGTGTGCCTTTAGTGTGAATTAGTCCCTTATTACATGTTTTTTTTTCCTACCTGGAGCCAGGGTCTAAACATGCAGAGACCCACATTATGATACAAGGTGCACTGTTCCCATAGACCCGTGGTGGTGCTAGGTTAAGCTCTGACCCCAGTCAATGGGCAGTACTTTAACCCGAACCCAGTGGTTCATTTCTGACCCCAGGCCAGTGGGCGAGGCCTTTACCCTGGGGATGGGAGTAGGGCCTTGACCCTGACCCCTGGGCTCCACCAAAAATTTTACAAACCCGGCTCCTATGCTGAATGACTAAATATTAAAGTGGACTAACACATTAAATCAGCTAAACTCAGCATATTACAGTACCACAGCATAAAAATCATGTCTACTTTTTTTAAGATTAGGATACAGCAACTGTAAAGCCGCAAAAAGAAGCAAATGGTGGAGTGACTGTGTGCATGGGGGGGGGGTTACATTGGTCCCACTGATGTTGCCTTTCCAAAGACAAAAGACAAGGACTAGTTCAGGGAAAAATGTCACAGAACATACCATCATTAGTGTTTTGAGATGAGAGAACTCCATTGAGACAGCCAAATACTGGTAGATTTTGTATTGGACTACTGAGATTTTCATTTAACTTGCCCTGTGGGCGTGTGCTGGAGAAGGCAACAGTTCAGTATGTACATCAACTGGGTCAGTGGAAAAGTCTGTGGGCTAGAGGATTTTTCCCATTCACTAGCCCTGATGGCTAGTGGCGTTAATTTTGACTCCTGTGTGTGTGTGTTTGGGGGGTTATTGTAATGGTCTAAAATGGTGTAGCTGCCCAAACCTTAGATTGGGAAGGTGAGGCTTGCTTTCAGCTGCTGGTGTGGTGGTCTGAATGAGTAAAAAAAGCAAAGGGACTTGATCCCAAGCCACCTGGAATACTGTTTCAGTTGCACTAACCAGCTGTGCCCCTGAGACAACAGGAACCTGGCCCATCACTGATCACATTACAGTATTCTGGGTGGTCTGGTTTCAAGTCACAGCTGAAGCACTTATTCTTTCTCACCTCTATTTGTATGTGTTCCATTAAATATGCACACCACACTCTAGTGTAAAAAAAGAAAATATTTGTGTTGTCATTGGCTTGTGCATTTGAGAAGGGTGGATACTGTTTAGAGTAGGGACCCAGCTGATGGGGTCCACCTCGACGGTGGTAACTGGGCGACTTCACCACAGGGCCCTGAGGTGAATACCTAGAGGCCCCCACTTCTTTTGAAATTAAATTAGTAAATTGCCAATCACGGCTGAACAGACATTTTTATTGTTACATTTACTCCGGGGGTTGGGGTAGAGCATGCATTGACTTATTTTCTTCTTTTTTGGTTGATGTATGCCATTGCAGTAGCAACCCTCTTTTACAATGCCATTTCTAGTCTCTATGCAAACCATTTGAGGCGGATGCTGTTTAGTGTAGGGACACAGCTGATGGTTGGTAGCAAGTTGGGTGACTTCGCTGCAGGGCCCTGAGTTGAACATTAAGGGACTCCCACTCCTTGTGAAATTACTGCATTGCCAATAGGGGGGTGAACTGTTTTTGTTGATGTATGCAGTAGCTCTCTATAAAAGTGGCCATATATTTCCCATTCCAGCGTTAATCTTTTTTACATCTGGAGTCTACCATGGGAAGCCTTAATAAATATACTATTGTAGTGGTCGATTGTTTTACTAGTGCACATTGACCAGGGCTAGTGCAGCTAACTCTAGTTGTCTGTCTTGTCTAGTGCAGGTTTTCCATGGTTGCCAGTGAAGTTAAAAAGTCCTTACTTCATTAATCTGTTCTCCTCCTGATAATCTCCCTTGGTTTTCCAAATGGCCTAGTGTGATTAACACCTCTTTAAGAGCTGTAATTATCTGGCATTGCAAAATGGGAACCCTATAAACTAAATGTGAGTCATTACTCCTCCATTGTTAGGGCTTTTAGCTAGTGTCCAGGCTGTGATTAAAGGCGAAGATGCTGTTAAATCACTTAGCCACCAGTGTTCTTGAGTTTGCCTATGTGGCTGCCTTGTCTCACAATATGCACTTTTACACACAGGTGAATACAACGAAATGAGCATTACCTGTGTGCCACCATTGTACTCTGTTCCATTTGTGGTTCACTTTACATTGAAGGTATTCCACCCCCACCCCCATCTTCAATTTCAGTATTTTGCGTTCTGGCTCCCCCACAGAGTGTGGTGCTCTATGGCTGTTTTTGCACTGCTGCCAGAATGACTGCTTTGCACAGCCAGATGAAACAGAGCAAATCGGGATGAACCATGGAAGGTAGAGATTGTGGTTTGGGTGAACGTTCACCAGGGGAATGGAACAGATGCATTTTACACACAGGGGATGTAACGGTATACTGTTTCCATAACAGTCATTCCATTACTGAAACCTGTGTGTAAAAGTGCCTATTGAGTGCCCGTGACCAACATTTCAGTGACTGGTTAGCATACAGTGTTTACATAGAAATTGTTGGCAGATAAGGACTGCCAGGCCCATCCAGTCTGTCCATATGCCCTATATGACCAATGGCTTGTCATCACTCCCTCCCCTCACAGGCTTCCTTGTGCCTGTCCCAAGCATGCTTAAACCCCTCCACTGTTCTTGCCCCCACTATCTCCTTTGGCAGACTATTTCAAGTGTCTACTACCCTTTCTGTGTAGAAAAACTTCCTCACATTACCTCTTAATCTACCCCCTACCAATTTCATACCATGCCCCCTCGTTCTACTACTTTTTCTACATTGAAAAAGATCCCCCACCTGCACCTTGTTTATACCCTTGAGTTACTTGGAAGTTTCAATCATGTCCCCCACTGTCTCCTCTCCTCCAGTGAGCACATATTGAGGTCTCTTAGTCTCTCCTCATATGTTTTGTGGTGTAAGCCCTGTACCATCTTTATTTTCCTTCTCTGGATAGTCTCCACCTTATCTATATCCTTGTGCAGGTGTGTTCTCCAGAACTGCATGCAGTAGTCCAGGTGAGGCCTTACCAATTTTTTATACAATGGCATCAATACCTCATGCCTCCTGCTAGTAATATCACTGCCTATGCGCCCCAGCATGCCACTGGCCCTCCCTACCACCCTTGCACACTGCTTTGATACAATAAGGTCATCAGAGATGGTAACCCCTAGGCCCTTTTCTTCTTTGACAGTCAGCCCACGCCCCCCAACCTGTAGAACTCCCTCAGGTTTCCTCTACCCAGGTACATTATTTTGCACTTCTTTGCATTGAACCTCAGTTGGTACATCTCTGACTATCTTTCAAGGTTCTCTAGGTCCCTCTTCATTTTCTGCATCCCTTCTGGAGTATCCACCCTGTTGTAGATCTTGGTGTCATCTGCAAACAGGCAGACCTTTCCTTCCAGCCCCTCTGTAATGTCACTAACAAAGACATTGAACAGGACTGGTCCTAGTACTGATCCTTGTGGTTCCCCACTGGTCACTCCTTTCCCCAGATTGTACCCCATTTACTACCACCCTCTGTCTCCTGTCTGTAACCAGTTTCTAACCCAGTTCACCACCTTGTCTCCCATGCCCAGACTACCCATCTTGTTAATCAGCCCTCTATGCGCACTGTGTCGAAGGCTTTGCTGAAATCTTAGATTGGCTTTTTAATAAATGCCTCTGAACTACAGGTGTATGTGTCTGTGTCTTTATTTTGGTACTTTAAGCAATCTTGAGTGTGTCAGTGTTAATGAAGTTGCCTATTTTCCACCTGGCTCATCAGTTAGTTTTTGTTTGATGTCAGGCCTATCCTATTATAGACAGATTAGCAGAAATAAGCTGTCTATAATGATTAGCAGAATAAGCAAGAAAATGCACCACAGAGCATCTAGTTCCCAGGGCTTCTGCCTGGCGGCTCCCAGCTTTTTTAATACAATTTTTACATGCAGTGCACCCGAATATACCACTACTAATTGCAAAAAAAAACTGCAAAAATCCTGGCAACAGCCCTGGTATGCCCAGGGGAGGAGGGAGGTAAATAGGACCTACTGATCTGATCTGGTGGAGCTGCTGTTCTTCAAACAGCTGGCGGCAGCTCTGGGGTAAGGTATGGCCAGGGAGAATGGAGGTAAATGGAGCTACCGATTCATTTTTTGGAGCTGTATGCTATGCATATTTTTTTTGGTAGTTATAATATGCTTTCCCAAAAAGTAAGGAAATTCTTTGCAAAAAATTACATTTAATGCATCATTTAGGGTTAAAGTAGAAAAAGTCAGGAAATGAGAACATTAGGGTTGCCCTCTAACCCCCCCACCCACCATCCTCCACAGACTGACAAATGATAGAGTGTGTCATTGGGGTTGTAAGGCTTAAGTCTTACCCCATTTCCTTTACTGTAGTATGTCCACCTGCTTATGCATGGAATGGGGTGAGATCTGGGCCTCACAACCCCAACAACACACCCTATTGTTTGTCAGTCTGTGGAGGATGGCGGGTGGTGGGGGTTAGTGGGCAACCCTAATGTTCTCATTTCCTGACTTTTTCTACTTTAACCCTAAATGATGCATTAAACATAGTTTTTTGCAAAGAATATATATATATATATATATATATATATATATATATATATATATATATAGGGATATGCAGCAGTTCAGTGTGTGATAATGCATTTATCTTGTACAGTTTCCAGTGGCCTCAAGTAACCTCACGATTTATGCAACAGGTTTAGATGTTGTGTGAACATTTTGATTTTGGTAGGTGTAAATAATTTGTCAAAAAAGGGAAAAGAAAATTGAATTTTATGCTGTTTTTTGCTAATTATAAAAAAACAAAATGGTATCTATATATGAAACACCACTCATTTTGTAGATATTTTTGAGCTGAACATTTTTCGTGCTCACAGTACCATGCTATCATTTTTTGTTTTAAAGTTATTTATATTTGTTTGTCAAAAAAGTGAACAAAAATTTACATTTTCTTCTGTTTTCTTGCTAACCATATACAATATACAGGGTTTATATAAATGAAACATTATTCATTTTGTAGATAATTTTATGCTGAACAATTTTCGTGCTCACAGTACCATGTTATCTTTTTTCGTTTTTAAGTTATTGACATTTAAATATGGTTAGTACTGGTTCTGAGGCTGAACATTCTAAATGAATTCTGAAGAGAACTGTGTAGATAAATGAGCTAGTGATGTAGCTACTGTGTGGATAAATGGGTGATGATGTAGTTACTATGTGGATAAATAAATTTATTACCATAGTAGCGAAGATAAATGGTTTTATTCTACAATTTTTATCCTGACCCCTGTTGCATAAATATATATATATATATGAGAAATTAAATATAAAGAATGAGATAGATTAAAAAAGCAGGGTGGTTTGGCATAGGGTAGTGAAGAGAAAGTGAAGTACTTAACAAGTACTTCTGTTCAGTTTTCACTAGAGAGAAGGATGGACTAATGCCACAAGAGAATAGGGGGTGGGAACCAAGAACATGGAAGTCATGAATGTCATCATTCCAGCTGACTCTGTAGGTAGAGAAAATTTGTCAGACTAGGTGGGCCATCTGCTAGCAAAGTCTATGTTTCTGACATGGCACTAAAGGCCTAAGGGCCCTTAAGATGGATAAATCCCCTGGGTCAGATGGCATGCACTAAAGTGTCCCAAGGGAAATGCCAAAGGCTCTGGTAGATACCCTGAAAGACCTATTTAACACCTTTCTGGAGTCAGGGACCCTGCTCTGGGACTGGAGAACTACATGTGGTGCCTCTCCATAAAAGTGGGTCAAAGGATGAACCAGGGACCTACAAGCTGGTCAGCCGGACCTCAATAGTGGGCAAGCTGATGGAGATTATCCTAAAATAGAGTCTGGTTAGCTTTGGGGAGGATAATGGCTTCAGCACATGAGGCATCATGGATTTATGTTGGGGAGGTCCCACCAAATTAGTCTAATTGACTTCTTCGACTGGGTCACCAGGACAGTGGACAGGAGACAAGTGATTGATGTCCTTATCGGGACTTTAGCAAGGCCTTTGACTCTGTACCTTACAAGAGACAGGTAGGTACCTGGAACTTGAGGAAAATTATGTCATTCTTGCTTAAAAGGAATCAGCACTCACCCAAGGTTCTGCTAGCTGGTCAAAAAATGTCTGAGAGATTTTCTGTGAAACCATCAAATAGGACAGCATTAAAATAGTATCTGAGCATAACACATGACAATTTCTTCATTTCACATAATAAATAAGGTCTGGTTGTCCTTATGTTAGGGAAAAGGAGTAAAGTTTGTAATATGTTTATAATATAGCCACAGTTGATCTTTATGCTTCAAGTGGTTCCGTGATAATGTTGTGGTTAAGTTAGAGAGTGATTTCCCTCGGCTTATAGTGGCATTGCAAAAAGAACTGGCTGCCTTCCTTGGGTCCTCCTTTAACACAATGAAATGCAGTCATACAGCACTTTTAACAGTGCAGGTACCTGTGTTTCTGTAAGCACCATATCCCCAATTGTTTTTTCAAGAGATGTGCCTGTCTTGTCCTGATGTTTTTGCTCTACGACCACTGTCCCTGATGGTGCCATGCCAGTGCTGCCATCACTTGACTCTCTTTCAGGCTGTGACAGAGCCTGCTGAAGAAATGTTAGTGTTGCTTTTTTGGGCTTCTTAGAGGGAGGGCGACCCTTACCCTTACTGCTACTTCTACTACCCTTGATAGTAGTGCTATACCTAGATGCTGTTTTGCCAGCCACCTTTTTTTTCTGCCCTCAAGGTACTTAGTGTACTCTGCCTCATCTTCAAAGTCACTCACATGTGCTTCTGATGAAGAGGATGACATGTCACTGAGCAATTCATCATGTGGAGGGAAATACTCAGAACCAGGTGACTGGTCATCCTCTGCAACGTTTTCAGGAGTACTGTGAAGCAAGAGGCATAATTGTATCAACTGTAGAGGTCATACCAGTAATATGCACCCTGGCAGGGATATCAGACTGTGGTGGTCGTGTTACAGTAGTGGCAGTAGTGGCAGGGTTCATAGTGTCAGTAGTGGCTGGATTGACAGCCACAGTTGAAGGACAGGCTGTAGTAGTCATGCTGCCCATTGTTGTGGAAGAGGAAGACAGGGTCTCTATAGTGGTGGTGGTGGTGGTAGCAACAGATGTGATGGTACTGGTGAGAGATGGGTACACATTGGTGGTTGTGATGGGAGTCGTGATGGTACTGGTGAGAGATGGGGACACATTGGTGGTTGTGGTGGGAGTTGCAAACAATGTTATTCTGCTTGTGCTTCTTGTATCACTTTGTCCTGTGCCAGCCACAGTACTACTGTTGCTGGAAGGCATGTGCTTAGAAGGGGTAAAGAATAATTTTGGGCATCAAAGACAGGCTGACCGTTGCTCACGTTCAGGTTAAGCATCACCAACCTGTTCTTCCATTGTAGATTTGCTTGGTCTGGACCAAGTACGTTTTTTTTCCACTTCTACCTATCATTGTCTTTGTCTATACCAACAAGTTCTAAACACTCTCAAGCATTTAATACTTTGTAAATGTATAAAAGTTCTGCTTTACTGTAGTACCAAAAAATTATTGCAAGCAGCACCTGCTGCAGTAATGCTTTATTTAGCACAGAAAAAATATTGCAAGAAGTACCTGCTGCTGTGCTGCTTTACTTTAGCACAGAAAAAATATTGCAAGCAGCACTAGCTGCAGTACTGCTTTATTTTCACACAGAAAAATTACTGCAAGCAGCATGCACACATGACAGGCAAGGGTGTGGCACACTTCAAGCGTTGGCTCTCTACCTAGCCCTAAACTGTGGGGGGGGGGAGTGCAGTCAGTCAACTGCCCTCCGGGACTGCTGGTGGCTACTGACTTTCATGAAACCCCAGCCCAACTTCAGATTACATCACAAATATTTCTCACAGAGATTCTATGACAGAACTATTGTAATTCACTTTTTTTTGTAAATGCAGACATGTTCTGCTGTATTTCAGTACAAAAAATTGTTGCAAGCAGCAGTACTGCTTTATTTTCACACAGAAAAATTACTGTAGGCAGCACGCTCATAGGGCAGGTGACAGTGTGTGCACACTGTTAGTGTCAACTCGCTACCTAGTCCTAAACCATGGGGGTGGGACTGCAGTCAGCTGACTACCCTCTGAGATTTCTGGCTAGGCTAATACTGGGTTTTGTGAAACCTGAGCCCCCCAAGGAATACTTATTATTTACACCACCAAATTAAAGGCTTTTTAAAATCAGTACAGTACAGCAAAGTAGAGGTTAAAACTATTGTAATTAAGGAGGTAAAGTGCAACTTAAGTCTCTCTGCGGCTCCTCCTAGCAAAATAAACCAGACAATTTCTCTGAGGAAAATGCAAAAAGCCTCACATCACTATCAGCCCTGAAATGAAGGTATACTAGTTTCACTCTGCAGCTCCTAGCAAAAAAAAAAATCACTACATCAGACGATTTATCTGGGGGAAAAAAAAACTTCCAGTGCTCACACTATTACTAGGCACTAAGGACAAATGGTACAGAACAAAAAAATAAAGGTTTTGTGATGAAAATTATTTTTTTACACCTCCTGATTTCAGCTGACTATCTCTCCACCAGTCACAAGAGGCCCCTGAAATGAAGTTATACTAGTTTCTCTGCAGCGCCTAACAAAAAACAATCAGTACATCAGATGCTTTATCCATGGGAAAAAAAAACTCCATGTGCTCCCACTAATACTAGGCACTAAAGAGTAAAGACACATGGCACAGAACAAAAAAGTAAAGGTTTTATGATGAAAACATTAGTTTTTGCAACTTCTAATCTCTGTTAACACAAAGATCTCATCACTCTCCACTATGATCTGTCTCTACTACACAGCAATGTCAAAGTGTCATGTGATCTAGCTTTGGCAAATGCTCAGTGATTGGACAGCAAGTGCTGAATACCGAATATCGCCACATAGCTGCGATATTAGGTATTTGGCTCCCGACATTTACAGAAATATAGGTGTGCTGTGTACATGCAGAATGCATGCCACAAGCTTAATTGTACATCATAAAATGGATAGGCTAAACCAGCCAATCAGACACCTAGCTCACCATGCATGAAATACGTTCCATGCATGGGTAAAAAAAAGGACAGCAGTAAACTGGCAAATATCATGAAGCATTAGAACATTGGTATTTACAAATGCTGCCAGTGTTCTTTCCTCGCTAAGATCGATTCTATCTATTTACCAATCAGCCGGAGTCCCACTGATGTTCCTTGGTCAGCATCACTGTATCACTGCACCTCCTGTCAGTTTCCCAGACTACAAGAAATGAAGGTTAGAAACAAAAACTGCAGCTTGGAGTGCCAGTGCATACGTTTATAACTACTACTGAAAGAAAAACTCACACATACTTCTTTAGAGGAGTCATCTTTCCATTTCTTAACACTTGCTACTCTTGTGTAAAAGGAACTAATGCTTTGGGTATTTTTCTTGTCAGGCGTTTTCAGCGGTACCTCATTGCTTCTGATATTCTGACAAGTGTGTTTGCCTCATGGTGAGGACACTGAACATGGGAAATGTTTGAACAACAGTGCATGGGGTTTGTTGATGATGTGAGGAATCTGTGAGTTGTGTCTCAGCAGCTGCAGCATTTTTTTTACTGTCCATCTTAGAGAGCAGTTCATTCTCTGGAGGTTTTGCGTTTTCAAATGAAACAATTCCGTCCACCTTTTTACATTTCACGATGTATGTCTTGCTTTTCAGTTTACTTTTAGTTCGGTGTGTAATTACTATGTCTCATTTATGGATGGCAATGATAGCAAGGTAGAAGTACAGTGCTATATGCAAATGAGCTACTGAATATTAACACAAAATTCAGGAGGAATAACTATTTTATCATAGATTTGCAGAACAAAATATTTTTCTTCACATAATCATTATTTTTCTAACTGTAAAAAATCAAATAAAAATAGTAGACCATTTTATAAGTGCAATAAGACACTCCAGGGTGTGTATGGAACATATTTTACCACACATCAGTGGCTAAAGGCATTCAGCCAGAGGCCTCATGCCTTATTACGCTCCTGGCTGTGCGGTAAAATATGTTCCATGCACACCCTGTCTTGTTTTATTACTTACACATTTGCATGCTGTTCACATAAACAAAATGATCCTAAGTGAACCAGGTCTAAAAGGCAGATCAGTTTCAGATGCTGCAAGCTTGACATGTGCGTAGAAGGTAAGCTGGTGTGAACATCTAAAAATTACATCAGGTTTGCATGTTGCACACTTGACATGAGTGCAGCAGCTAAGCTGGTGTGAACATCATTTAAACATCACATCAGGTTCACATGCTGCATGCTTGCCATTTGTGCAGCAGCTAAGCTGGTGCAAATCTCATCTAAAAAAACACAATCCATTTCTATTTCTTATACTACTGCTAGCAATTAGAGTCATTAAAATACATTTGAATTCCCATAAAAATTAACAAAACTCATTAATTCTGATCCTTTTGCAAGTTGTTTAATGGCTTTTGATTTTTGTCATTAAACCACAATTAAAAATTTGTAAAGTATTGTTTGCTTACTGTATTAAATGCCTAGGATATAGCCAGTCAGCATCACCCATTGCAGATGTACAAAGAGGGACCTCTGTGTTGTGAAGCCTAAACTTTTTGTTTTGGACCATACAAATCCCTTATGCATATTTAGTGCTACAAATGTGTTTCTCCATGACTGTTTCAACTCACTTACTTTCCCGTTGTCATTCTGTATTGAACATATACACTATGGCCATGATCAGCGCTCTTTGTGCTGAGTAGGGTCTTGGAAGCATGCACCAAGCCTCACATTTTGTCACTGAAATGAGGGAGATGGACACACAAAATGAATGGCAATGAGTGAAAGGGGTGCAGTGTAGAGTGACAAAGATGATCCAGGGATTGGGGGGAATGTCCTTCAGGGAGAGACTGGGCCAGCTGAACAAATACTCCCTGGAGGTGAGGAGGGATGGGGGACATGATTGAGGCATTTAAATATATAAAGGGTATTAAAAAGACTAATACAGATGGGATTTTCCTGATTAGAAGAGGGAGGGATACAAGGTGGCACTGGCTGAGACTGGAGGGGGGAAGATTCCTGAGGGAAATCAGGAGACACTTTTTCACATAATGGGTGGTGGACAAGTGGAATACTCTACCCAACGAGGTGGTATCCTGTAGAACGGGGGGTGTTTTTAAGAGGGGATGGGACAGAGTGGGGGGGGGTACTGATGAAAAGGGGTGGGGAAGGTGATGTAGCTGCAAACTGAGGGGCAAGCTGCACAATCGAGCAGACTCGATAGACCATGAGGCATGTTTC